>REGM01000005.1:2019470-2048009 GCA_004194415.1 Aurelia aurita
ATCTCGTATTCGCACAAAAGCTGATCACATGAATAACGTGAAAACACAAAACAAATATTACATGATTGTGATATCTCCCTCGAAGTATGCTACTTACATGGACACATTGCTTTTAAAGTCCTTGAGATGAGGTGCCAGCAAGGGTGGTCTTGGCTTGGCTTAAAGGCAGTCTGTCACGCATCTGATTGGCTGCAGTAAAGTCAGAGCTCAACACAACGAATGTCTTTGTGAATCTGTGCATTGGGAACAAAGTAGGGCTGATCTGTATCACTATCTACGGCCGTAGAAAGTGATTCGGATCAGCAGCCATTCAGTTCTCCTATTCTTTGTATTGTCCTGATCACCCAGTCAGATGCGTGGCAGACTGCCTTTAAGTGGCCAAAGATTGCGCAAAAAGACAAGTGCTTGAGCATCAAAGGCTCGAAATATTGAATTCTTTAGATGCGCAAATGTTTTGTGCCCAAAAAGAAGATGGAATGAAAATAAAAAGGGCGCAACAAGTAAGTGACAGCAGTACTTACTAATCTAGAGGTGGTCTTTTCATCTGGTTTTTTCTCAATGTGACTTCGTGCTCTTTTGAATTCTCGGTGTCCACTATCCTTCTTTATTTTCAACTCCTGCAAGAAATTATCTTACTGATTTAGCATGTAATTCAGCTTGCATGTAGTCCAGTGTACGATTTATCGTGACCTGGCAATATGTAATTCAGCTTCCACGCCTTTGTTTCTCCACATACTAACAATGGTATCATTCACTGGGGAGGTGCCTATCGTAGCTCCCTTGAACCCCTGAACACAAATCTAAAGAAAGTAGCAAAAAATCCTCTTTAAACAAAGAAATTAACATAGTATACCTCTTTCCAGACTACAAAATTTCTTAAACTTAGCAGACACTTACAGACTAGAATGTGCTACATTTATGTACGACATTTCGAAAGAAAACTGTGATGAATTTTTTTGCAACCAATTCCAACTTACTAGTAAAACACCATATCTTAATATTTGTAGTCATATAGTATTCTTGCAATCTGAATTGAATCATTCTATATATTATCTATAACATAAGCGTTCTCGTTCGTTAAAACATGTCACTAGAGACTTTTGGAATGAGTTTAGGCAAATTGCTCGAAAATTCTTCCAGAGTTCTTTTCATATGTCCTCTTCACCAATTTTGCTCTTAGATGCTTTCCTTAAAATAGACACGTTAAAGCCATTTTCTGTAGTATGAGTAGGCTCACTTGTAGTATTTTATATCGCAGTTTTAGCTGAGAATATACCTAAATTTGAAATTAAATTGAAAATTGAAAATACTAGGTTAATTATTTACTTCAACCACAGCCCAAGCCTATAATCCTTATAATTCCCAACAGGACATTTCAAATCTTCCTACCTTGAGCAACCTTCGCTAACTTGAAATCCCCCTAATCCAGCGTGGGAACTGTCTATCGTTACTTTGATTTGATCATCAATAATTTATTTCCCTGCTGGCTGAAATCTCTTTTTTCACTATCGAATATCAATTTTCAATTTTCACATTTCAGATTTCCTTTTCAAACAATAGCCTAGTGCGCCAATGGCAATCAGAATACATGCACCGCAGCACCGGAACCGCAGCAGGCGTGACGCCAAATTTATTTCCCTTCCGGTTGAAATCTCTTTTTTCACTATCGAATATCAATTTTCAGATTTCTTTTTCAAACAATAGCCTAGTACGTCAATGGCAATCAGAATACTTCCACAGCAGCACCGGGTCCACCCCAATGCAACCATGGGCAGTCGATGGGCAAATTAGTGTCTGCCGGGTCAACCGTCAAATGGCTACAAAATAATAGGAAGCCGCTCTGAAAACATCGCGTCTAATATAATCTTAATAACCGCAACCTATGACCACAACATTTTTCAAAAAGCAACCCAAACGCCTCTTACCACCCATGATGCAACAGGCCTCGTTAATGTGCGCGAGCACGCCAGCAAAATATCGAAATATTTTGAAGGCACATAATATCAATACACATTAGTTGCTGGCACCTTCCTTTACTGTACTCAGAGTGCTTTGATTGCAGGGACATTTTNTCTCAATGTGACTTCGTGCTCTTTTGAATTCTCGGTGTCCACTATCCTTCTTTATTTTCAACTCCTGCAAGAAATTATCTTACTGATTTAGCATGTAATTCAGCTTGCATGTAGTCCAGTGTACGATTTATCGTGACCTGGCAATATGTAATTCAGCTTCCACGCCTTTGTTTCTCCACATACTAACAATGGTATCATTCACTGGGGAGGTGCCTATCCTAGCTCCCTTGAACCCCTGAACACAAATCTAAAGAAAGTAGCAAAAAAATCCTCTTTAAACAAAGAAATTAACATAGTATACCTCTTTCCAAACTACAAAATTTCTTAAACTTAGCAGACACTTACAGACTAGAATGTGCTACATTTATGTACGACATTTCGAAAGAAAACTGTGATGAATTTTTTTGCAACCAATTCCAACTTACTAGTAAAACACCATATCTTAATATTTGTAGTCATATAGTATTCTTGCAATCTGAATTGAATCATTCTATATATTATCTATAACATAAGCGTTCTCGTTCGTTAAAACATGTCACTAGAGACTTTTGGAATGAGTTTAGGCAAATTGCTCGAAAGTTCTTCCAGAGTTCTTTTCATATGTCCTCTTCACCAATATTGCTCTTAGATGCTTTCCTTAAAATAGACACGTTAAAGCCATTTTCTGTAGTATGAGTAGGCTCACTTGTAGTATTTTATATCGCAGTTTTAGCTGAGAATATACCTAAATTTGAAATGAAACTGACAATTGAAAATACTAGGTTAATTATTTACTTCAACCACAGCCCAAGCCTATAATCCTTATAATTCCCAACAGGACATTTCAAATCTTCCTACCTTGAGCAGCAATTCATTCCCTCATCAGCTTGAATTCCACCTAATCAAGCGTGGGAACTGTCTACCGATAGATTGATCATCAATAATTTATTTCCCTTCTGGCTGAAATCTCTTTTTTCACTATCGAATATCAATTTTCAATTTTCACATTTCAGATTTCCTTTTCAAACAATAGCCTAGTGCGCCAATGGCAATCAGAATATATGCACCGCAGCACCGGAACCGCAGCAGGCGTGACGCCAAATTTATTTCCCTTCTGGTTGAAATCTCTTTTTTCACTATCGAATATCAATTTTCAGATTTCTTTTTCAAACAATAGCCTAGTACGTCAATGGCAATCAGAATACTTCCACAGCAGCACCGGGTCCACCCCAATGCAACCATCGGCAGTCGATGGGCAAATTAGTGTCTGCCGGGTCAACCGTCAAATGGCTACAAAATAATAGGAAGCCGCTCTGAAAACATCGCGTCTAATATAATCTTAATAACCGCAACCTATGACCACAACATTTTTCAAAAAGCAACCCAAACGCCTCTTACCACCCATGATGCAACAGGCCTCGTTAATGTGCGCGAGCACGCCAGCAAAATATCGAAATATTTTGAAGGCACATAATATCAATACACATTAGTTGCTGGCACCTTCCTTTACTGTACTCAGAGTGCTTTGATTGCAGGCACATTTTCCCAACCATTTGATCGCAGGCACAGAATACCTTAATGAGGCCTGCGATGCAACAATGCCAGCTTCCACAAATGGCTGATATAATTGTATAAATTATCATTGGGTTTTATTTGCTATGTATGTATNTCCGCATTATACGCATAACGTCAGATATCATAAACAGGCATTATATGCATTATAAACAGGCCCCGCCAGCTCTTTGGCATCTCTGGTTGCTCTAGTTAACTCTTTTCCTTCTGCAGTTATCCAAACACCTTACTAGCTAGTTCTTTCTTCTTGATTTATCCTTCATTTTCCCCTCCCGTGCCTGTCATTATATTTATCCGTTGATTATCTTAATATTTGCGTCATATAGTATTCTTGCAATTTGAATTAAATCATTCTATATATTTTACATGTATAACATAGGCGTTCATGTTCGTTAAACCATGTCACTAGAGACTTTTGGAATGTGTCTAAAGAAATGACTCGAAAGCTCTTCCACAGTTCTTTTTATATGTCCTCTTTACCAATGTTGTTCTTAGATGCTTTCCTTAAAATAGACCACGTTAAAGCCCTTTTCTGTAGTATGAGTAGGATCACCTGTAGTATTTTATATCGCAGTTTTAGCTGAGAATATACATGAAATTGAACTGAAACTGAAAATTGAAAATACTAGGTAAATCTTCAATTATTTACTTCAACCACAGCCCACGACCACAACAACATCCCTATAATTCCCAACAGGATATTTCTACCTTGAGCAGCACTTCATTCCTTCGTCAGCTTGAGATCCCCATAATCCAGCGTGGGAACTGTCTACCGCTATGTTGATCATCAATAATGTATGTCCCTTCTGGCCGAAATCTCTTTTTCCACTATCGAATATCAATTTTCAGATTTCAGATTTCCTTTTCATACAATAGCCTAGTACGTCAATGGCAATCAGAACACATGCACCGCAGCACCGGGCGGGACCGCAGCCAGCGTGACGCCAACTCCCACCCACAACTTTAATATCCATAGGTTGAAACGTAGGATATTGTTTGATCATCTCCTGAAAAAATCGAAAGCTTAAATTTTGGCTTAATTTGCATCTCACCAAACAATGCATCCTTAATGACGTCATATACGTGAAAAATTCGCTCCTCTGGTTTCGTTTTTGGTCTATGGTATCTCCCATCTTCAATTTCTAGTTTGTGATCAGATAGTCAAAATTTCGTTATTGCTACTCATTTCTTAATGTCCTTAATTTCCGACAAGTATTTTTCCATGCCGATAGTGTTTTTAAAAAGGCTGTATGATCGAATTTTAGTTTGAATTTGTAAAATTGCCAATGTTTTTTTATTGCTCATCTTACGGCTCAAAGTCTGGAAGGTGGGATGATTTTCCTCACACATGTTTTCAGTATGACTCAATATCATTAGATACATGGTCTAACTAAAACTAAAGAGCTAAAAATCTAACAGTGCATGATTTATTAAAAGCGATACATACAGTTTGGTAATAAATTCCAATAAAAGAAATATAAAAATATGTTGTTAAGTATTATCAAGGCGTTTGTTGTAAGTTATATTTAGGTATTCGGCAAATGTTTGCAGGTATTGTTCATCTTCATTTGCGAATAGTAAAATTATTTTTTGTTGGTCCGTTGGGATTTCAATAAAGTTTTGGTAACTTTTGTTAATTTGGTTTATGAACAATGTTCTTTCCGCATTATACGCATAACGTCAGATATCATAAACAGGCATTATATGCATTATAAACAGGCCCCGCCAGCTCTTTGGCATCTCTGGTTGCTCTAGTTAACTCTTTTCCTTCTGCAGTTATCCAAACACCTTACTAGCTAGTTCTTTCTTCTTGATTTATCCTTCATTTTCCCCTCCCGTGCCTGTCATTATATTTATCCGTTGATTATCTTAATATTTGCGTCATATAGTATTCTTGCAATTTGAATTAAATCATTCTATATATTTTACATGTATAACATAGGCGTTCATGTTCGTTAAACCATGTCACTAGAGACTTTTGGAATGTGTCTAAAGAAATGACTCGAAAGCTCTTCCACAGTTCTTTTTATATGTCCTCTTTACCAATGTTGTTCTTAGATGCTTTCCTTAAAATAGACCACGTTAAAGCCCTTTTCTGTAGTATGAGTAGGATCACCTGTAGTATTTTATATCGCAGTTTTAGCTGAGAATATACATGAAATTGAACTGAAACTGAAAATTGAAAATACTAGGTAAATCTTCAATTATTTACTTCAACCACAGCCCACGACCACAGCAACATCCCTATAATTCCTGACAGGATATTTCAAATCTTCCTACCTTGAGCAGCAATTCATTCCTTCGTCAACTTGAAATCCCCCACATCCAGCGTGGGAACTGTCTATCGCTAGATTGGTCATCAATAATTTATTTCCCTGCTGGCTGAAATCTCTTTTTTCACTATCGAATATCAATTTTCTATTTTCAAATTTCCTTTTCAAAAAATTGCCTTCGTCAATGGCAATCAGAACACATGCACCGCAGCACCAGGCGGGACCGCAGCCAGCGTGACGCCAACTCCCACCCACAACTTTAATATCCATAGGTTGAAACGTAGGATATTGTTTGATCATCTCCTGAAAAAATCGAAAGCTTAAATTTTGGCTTAATTTGCATCTCACCAAACAATGCATCCTTAATGACGTCATATACGTGAAAAATTCGCTCCTCTGGTTTCGTTTTTGGTCTATGGTATCTCCCATCTTCAATTTCTAGTTTGTGATCAGATAGTCAAAATTTCGTTATTGCTACTCATTTCTTAATGTCCTTAATTTCCGACAAGTATTTTTCCATGCCGATAGTGTTTTTAAAAAGGCTGTATGATCGAATTTTAGTTTGAATTTGTAAAATTGCCAATGTTTTTTTATTGCTCATCTTACGGCTCAAAGTCTGGAAGGTGGGATGATTTTCCTCACACATGTTTTCAGTATGACTCAATATCATTAGATACATGGTCTAACTAAAACTAAAGAGCTAAAAATCTAACAGTGCATGATTTATTAAAAGCGATACATACAGTTTGGTAATAAATTCCAATAAAAGAAATATAAAAATATGTTGTTAAGTATTATCAAGGCGTTTGTTGTAAGTTATATTTAGGTATTCGGCAAATGTTTGCAGGTATTGTTCATCTTCATTTGCGAATAGTAAAATTATTTTTTGTTGGTCCGTTGGGATTTCAATAAAGCTTTGGTAACTTTTGTTAATTTGGTTTATGAACAATGTTCTTTCCGCATTATACGCATAACGTCAGATATCATAAACAGGCATTATATGCATTATAAACAGGCCCCAAATTAGATGAGCTAAACTTAACCCTGATATAATCGTTCTTTTTGCCAGCTCTTTGGCATCTCTGGTTGCTCTAGTTAACTCTTTTCCTTCTGCAGTTATCCAAACACCTTACTAGCTAGTTCTTTCTTCTTGATTTATCCTTCATTTTCCCCTCCCGTGCCTGTCATTATATTTATCCGTTGATTATCTTAATATTTGCGTCATATAGTATTCTTGCAATTTGAATTAAATCATTCTATATATTTTACATGTATAACATAGGCGTTCATGTTCGTTAAACCATGGCACTAGAGACTTTTGGAATGTGTCTAAAGAAATGACTCGAAAGCTCTTCCACAGTTCTTTTTATATGTCCTCTTTACCAATGTTGTTCTTAGATGCTTTCCTTAAAATAGACCACGTTAAAGCCCTTTTCTGTAGTATGAGTAGGATCACCTGTAGTATTTTATATCGCAGTTTTAGCTGAGAATATACATGAAATTGAACTGAAACTGAAAATTGAAAATACTACGTAAATCTTCAATTATTTACTTCAACCACAGCCCACGACCACAACAACATCCCTATAATTCCCAACAGGATATTTCTACCTTGAGCAGCACTTCATTCCTTCGTCAGCTTGAGATCCCCATAATCCAGCGTGGGAACTGTCTACCGCTATGTTGATCATCAATAATGTATGTCCCTTCTGGCCGAAATCTCTTTTTCCACTATCGAATATCAATTTTCAGATTTCAGATTTCCTTTTCATACAATAGCCTAGTACGTCAATGGCAATCAGAACACATGCACCGCAGCACCGGGCGGGACCGCAGCCAGCGTGACGCCAACTCCCACCCACAACTTTAATATCCATAGGTTGAAACGTAGGATATTGTTTGATCATCTCCTGAAAAAATCGAAAGCTTAAATTTTGGCTTAATTTGCATCTCACCAAACAATGCATCCTTAATGACGTCATATACGTGAAAAATTCGCTCCTCTGGTTTCGTTTTTGGTCTATGGTATCTCCCATCTTCAATTTCTAGTTTGTGATCAGATAGTCAAAATTTCGTTATTGCTACTCATTTCTTAATGTCCTTAATTTCCGACAAGTATTTTTCCATGCCGATAGTGTTTTTAAAAAGGCTGTATGATCGAATTTTAGTTTGAATTTGTAAAATTGCCAATGTTTTTTTATTGCTCATCTTACGGCTCAAAGTCTGGAAGGTGGGATGATTTTCCTCACACATGTTTTCAGTATGACTCAATATCATTAGATACATGGTCTAACTAAAACTAAAGAGCTAAAAATCTAACAGTGCATGATTTATTAAAAGCGATACATACAGTTTGGTAATAAATTCCAATAAAAGAAATATAAAAATATGTTGTTAAGTATTATCAAGGCGTTTGTTGTAAGTTATATTTAGGTATTCGGCAAATGTTTGCAGGTATTGTTCATCTTCATTTGCGAATAGTAAAATTATTTTTTGTTGGTCCGTTGGGATTTCAATAAAGTTTTGGTAACTTTTGTTAATTTGGTTTATGAACAATGTTCTTTCCGCATTATACGCATAACGTCAGATATCATAAACAGGCATTATATGCATTATAAACAGGCCCCGCCAGCTCTTTGGCATCTCTGGTTGCTCTAGTTAACTCTTTTCCTTCTGCAGTTATCCAAACACCTTACTAGCTAGTTCTTTCTTCTTGATTTATCCTTCATTTTCCCCTCCCGTGCCTGTCATTATATTTATCCGTTGATTATCTTAATATTTGCGTCATATAGTATTCTTGCAATTTGAATTAAATCATTCTATATATTTTACATGTATAACATAGGCGTTCATGTTCGTTAAACCATGTCACTAGAGACTTTTGGAATGTGTCTAAAGAAATGACTCGAAAGCTCTTCCACAGTTCTTTTTATATGTCCTCTTTACCAATGTTGTTCTTAGATGCTTTCCTTAAAATAGACCACGTTAAAGCCCTTTTCTGTAGTATGAGTAGGATCACCTGTAGTATTTTATATCGCAGTTTTAGCTGAGAATATACATGAAATTGAACTGAAACTGAAAATTGAAAATACTAGGTAAATCTTCAATTATTTACTTCAACCACAGCCCACGACCACAACAACATCCCTATAATTCCCAACAGGATATTTCTACCTTGAGCAGCACTTCATTCCTTCGTCAGCTTGAGATCCCCATAATCCAGCGTGGGAACTGTCTACCGTTATGTTGATCATCAATAATGTATGTCCCTTCTGGCCGAAATCTCTTTTTCCACTATCGAATATCAATTTTCAGATTTCAGATTTCCTTTTCATACAATAGCCTAGTACGTCAATGGCAATCAGAACACATGCACCGCAGCACCGGGCGGGACCGCAGCCAGCGTGACGCCAGCTCCCACCCCGATGCAACATCATAGGTTCCAGATCTTTAAAAAGGTCGGTGTAAAATTATGTGACCTATTTCTTTGAATGGAATGGCTTGAAAGAAACTTTAACTACTTTGTAATAATTCTACCTTTGGACTTTCAGAAATCTTCAATATTTTCAGAATGCAGAGTGCTTTTCTTCTTTTTTAGGAATTCAAGAAAAAAGGCCCCAAATTAGATGAGCTAAACTTACCCCTGATAAAATCTTTCTTTTTGCCAGCTCTTTGGCATCGCTGGGTGCTCTGGGTAACTCTTTTCCTTCTGCAGAGAAAAGCAACGAACGAAACTTCACGAATCTATAATAATTCTCGTTCTGGTAGAAAATCACACAAAAACGTTTCAGAAAATTTTCAAAATTTGGAAAATGAAATCCTGCAAACATGTCTGTCACTTTCTTCTATAACCCAAGTTTTGTATGGCAAGCAGATTCTACAGATGTAGTTCCACATTAAAGACCCATTGTCAACAATGATCCTTTGTGCGCCGAATGAAAAGCAAGACAAAGAGAATTTAGGCCAAAAACGACTTTCTGATAATACGAAAGTCGACTTTGGCACCACGAAGGATCATGCTTAGCCATGGGTCTTTAAACGCAAAATATTTCGGACAATAATATTTTCGGATAGTTCAATCGTTCAAAAATTCAATATTCGAAATTTTTTGTATTCTGAACTATTTACTGTCAGAAACTTTTTGCAGTACAGAAAAATTACAGGAAAGCATTTTTATTGGTTAAAAACGTAATGTCATTCATGCTCATGAAACATTTTAGCTAGAAAAATAATGCACTGAGAGAGCTGCTTGACTAAGAGAGCTACTAGTGAAACAACCTTATATTTTTTAACTAAATTCATTTTCAGAATCATTCTAGTTAGTCATCCTCAAGAACAAATGTTCAAAACAAACTATTCCGACAAGGAACCCTTTGAAGATTAAAATAAAGCCTGATCAGTAAAGTTATAATGGTTTTCTTATAAAACAAGCAAAATGAAATTTAAATAAATAGTCTTTTGAAGCCATATACAATTTCTCTAGAAACATCCAAAATTCCGTTAAAAAACGTCCACAAATTCTTTTGTTGAAAATATTTGTCCGAAATTTATTCTTCCAAATTGTTCGTGCTTAATGTACTAATTTTGATAGCTGTAACTTTGAATAATTTTGAACATTTTTGAACTACCTACATGTGAAATCATACTGTGAAATTTAAAGAGGTACATTCCAAATTTTAAATTTCAAATTTATTACTATAAGAAGCAACATCCATAAAACTTTGTAAACAATGCAATACAGAAAGTTCAAGGTAGGTAGTATAGTCAACTTTTACTGATTTTCAATAAATTAAAACTTTTCTCTTTGCAGCTGGCTTCGATACATACTCATCTTGGACGAAATTTGTTGAAATTTCACATCCTTTTTCAAGCATTTCACATAACAGCTCCTGGATGTAATCATCTCATTTCAAACATTTAGGGTTGTTCAGTCTCACACAAGACCTTCCATACAAAATTTCATATTGCCTAATGTCATGTGCACAAGTTTCATTTCTGAAATACTAGCTACAGATTAAAAATTAAGTACAGGATTTGCATAGAATTCTCAAGAAATTCTTTAGAATTCTCAAATGCAGATAATATTTCTTTCCAGAAGAGGTATGAAAGACTGCAAAGAGTTTTGAGCAGGAATTCTTAAGAACTTCCTATGAATTCTTAGGCAAGAAAACAGTATTAATGTATCTATGGACATGGACTGCACTGAAGTAAAGGAATATCAACAGAAATCTGAATTTTGTACCTACAATCAGTTGCAAAAGTCTTGAGCCATTGTGGAAAAATATGGATTTTTGTCCCCCCCCCCCTCCCCCATTGCAATGTTGTTTCGGAGGAAACGTGATTTTCCTAATGAAAGGTCATAAAATACAACTTTTTAGACCGGTCTCAAAATTGCAAAGGGGGAGGGGGGGGGGGCGCAAGACAAGAAAAATCGCTTTTTTTTACAATGTCTCAACACTTATGCAACTGATTGTAGGTGGCTGAATTTATGAACATTTAGATTGGACATTTGGTCAACCCTGACGATCAGAATTTAGCATGAATCAATCCGAAATCATTTTTAAAACCTTACTCGGTAGTTAACTTGAACATAGATACCTTGTTTGTTGACATTGGTGCTTTGAGAGTAGAGATATAAATCTTCAAAGGACAAATTTGCCACCACTTCCAAACCAGAGCTTTGGCGTTTTGGCCTAAGCAATATCCACAATTTNCAGTTCTCTCTTCTAAAATATAAATAAAGTACAATATCATTTCTTGCCAATAGATTTATTTATGAATTCTTGTTAACAGTTTCCCAAAGTGTTTCACACTTTTCAAGAGTTCTTATCAGAGCAGGAAATTCTTTACAAACATTTAGATATCTCTAAACAGTAGCAGAAAATTTTCAATACTGTGGGAATTTGGCAGATCCGCAGCAAATGAGAACTGAGAAAAGTCAATTGAAATCATTTATTGTCAAATGAAATTCTATCTTTTTCTTTCATGAAATAGCCAAAGGTATTACTTTATTTTGGAAATTAGCAGCATAATTTTGATATGGAAACTGAGTGGACAAATTTCCTAATCAATTCCCAATGAAATCTGCTTGCAACTTTTTTCTATATCGTGAACAAGTTTTGAGCCTATTAAAAAAATAAAAATTATAACAAATAGATAATGGACATCGTATGTATGTATGTATGTATGTATGTATGTATGTATGTATGTATGTATGTTTTGCCACAAACTGAAATAAATAATTGTGATTGAGGTTTGATATTGTAGCAGAAAGATTGAATAAGCTATAGAAATTTAGTTGGTTAAAATCAGGGATTTCTTGCCTCATTTATTTGCGATCTTATGATATAGCCATTTTAGTGAAAAGTATCGCTAGTAAAAGAACTTTCAGCTTGCTAACAAGGACAATTTAAATGACTAGTTTCCAAGGGATACAACATAAGTAACGTTAGTGTGTCCTTTTGTGCGTTAACACAATGCATGCGTTGTTTCAATTTTTTGGTAGAGAAACAGTATGTTTGTCATGGTTTTGAAGATCACACGTGCATGACTATGAATCTAATTGAAGGCCTATTTTAGCAATCTTGCGAAACACAATTTTACTAAAATCGCTCGTAATTCTGGAACGAAAAGACCGATTTCAACCAAACAAATTTCATATCTAAGTTAGCTCTTCAGCTATACAATCAAATTTAAAGAAACGAATTTGCGAATTAAACTGCATCAATAAAAATTGGCAAACACCCCACGTTTTTTCTGTCTCACCCGGTATATAATACAAATTTAGGAAAGAAAAGAGGATTAATTACAAGCAATTAATATCAAAATTGATATATAAACCTGAAGAACTAATCTAAAAACACCCCTTCATTAAAAATGGCAGGGATAGCATTAAAAGGTCAATACAACCTTGTTTCCAGAATGGTCCCTTCTATTTAGCAGAAGTCCTTGTTTTATCCATTGCATCTGGAATTATTCTTACCTTTTTCTTCAGCAGTGCATATTTATCCAGAAGTGCTTGCTCTTCATCAGTCAACTTTGCTGGTAGACCCATTTTTCAAGTATCTGCAGAAAAAAGAGGATTCTTCAAACAAAAGGAAATTTACCATTTGTAAATTATATACCATGTAAAAATCATGATTTAGTTAGAATGGAACAGCTAAACCTATAAACAGCTTCTAGAAATCAAAGCACCTAGTAGAAACATTGCTCACGTCATTTCAAAGATTGTTGCCGATTTGTTATCTCAAAGATTGCAACTCCACATTGGGCAATTCAATCTGCAACTGCATTATGATATTTTGAGGAAAGCAGCAAAAGAAATTGACCTGTGGAAAGATGGATTCAAAGAAAAGAAGACATTTTTTATTCAATTTCAGGTCCATATTGGAAAACATGTATGTTATGCTGAAGCGTGTGAGAGCTGAAGAATCTTATGTATGTTGGTGTAGTTTAAGGGAGATATTTTTTTATAAGCAATTGTTCTATTCTTCTTTTGTGTTATTCTGGCATGGCATAACAAGTATTGAATACCTGGTATAAAATCTTCAGCTTGCAGAAAACAAACTTTCCGGTTATGGTTTCAGGTTAGTCATTTTATCTTCATTTTGTATTAAAGAAACAAAGCATCATACAACTACAGAAAAATGAGGAAACATGTCATGATAAGATGCTTCGGAGTAGATGGCGTTCACCTGCAAACCATTTTACGTGCTATTTGTAATACCAGGTTTTTTTAGAGGGTTTTTTGCAGCGTGATCAAATGTGTTAAAATTTGAAAGACGCTTCTGTGGAAGTTCCAAAGGCTTTCCAATAGGACTGATGATTATAGGGAAAACCAGGGTAATTTGGGAGAAGGGAAATATGGGACACTGTGTTTTACGTCCTTATAAAATCATGGTACCAGGTTTAACAAAACAAGATTCAACTTGTTATGTCAAGGTGAAGTTGTGGTTTTTAGCGCCAAGCGCTGGGATCGCAAAAATAGCTAAGCGCTAATCAAGTCTGTGACTCAAGAGGTGCCGATGGGGTTTCACTGAACCCTATCCACCTGACGTTCTGGCTGCAAAGTCAGTGGATTACAACTGGATTACAACACAGCGCCACAACACCTTCAATTTGGAGGATAAGGTGACCTCATATCAAATTCATGCTCAAAATGAAGCTTTTAAAATTTTGTTACAATCAACATCTGTGTACTTGTAGGCTTAACACCAGAACTTGGAGCATCCGTCTGAAAATTGAAAAATATGCAAATGATTGACGAGATGAAATGAAATTGTTTTCTTGATCTTCTTGAAGTTCAGAATTGAGATGTATAATGGTTTATTTTTTGTTTTCATTTCTTTATTTTCATTCAATAGTTTGTGAAAAAAACTTGAGTTTTTTTGTTCTACCTAACCGACCCTTCCTACCTTTACCTTACCATAGCCTATAGTGTAGCTGTAGTGTAGGTATCTTTTTTATAAGTGAAAAAATGGAACGGTCTGGGACTAGTAAATCAAAATAAAGCGCGAAAATGATTTGCTGACGCCATGTTCTTGCTTTCTGATTGTTTCCGCTTGTTTCCCGTGCTTTGTTTCCATGCAACGAAAAAGTTTTCGATGTACTTGAAATGTGACGGTAAGTGTTCGTTCATTTCTTCTTTTATTTTGCCAAGTGGTGTTTTTGTTTCAATTAATTTTCATTGATACAATACTAGCGAAGGTCAAATAACTTGTCTCCAGCGTTTGTTCAGCCTCTTTGAATGAAATATTTGCACAGTCTTTCGAGTTGTCGATTTCCATTTTTATTCAGGAGGCTTCATTTCAAGAACGAGTGGATTGGCTAAAAATCGCACTGAAGCGCCATAGTGTAGCGCCATAGCGCCATGACATCCCAAACTATGTTACTGCGATTTGCTAAGTTAAATCTATGCCTCTGCGATGGCTCAATGCAGCTAAATCGAGGGGTGGCGGTTCAGGGCGACATAATTGATTTAGGCCGATTTTACCGGCGCTCCTTTGAGTTGTGGATGTACTTCAAAGAGTGGGAAGATTAAGTCGACAAAGTGATTCAGTATACACCATGAATTGAAGAATCTTCTTATGGCAAGTAGCAGTTCTAACTCCCTTTCATACCTTGTGTAATAAATATTTATCTGAAAGGTGGCGCTTCAGGGCGATGGTACTCTAGTTCGAAAAATAACTTGTTAATGTTAGTACGTTTCACTTGTCATTTTACCTACAAGATTCAATCGAAAGAGATATTGTTTGTTCCATCTAAAGATGACTAATTTAAGCCTAAGGCTAAGCGGCAGTTTTTAGACCTTCATTTACCAGGTTCTGCTTAGAATATAAATAACCGTTTTTAGACCCATACCTCATTTAAGTCATTTCAAATCCCCTGTCTTCTTTAAAAACCCGTAGACGTCCAAAATACTTGATTCTGTGACTTGGTTACTTCTGTCGTCCTTCTTTCCACTGTTGTTGTAATCACTCTCATAATTCACTCACTTCACTTTCATGACTAGGCCAAACAGCCTCGTATGCATTTCAAGATCAAAATTGTTGTTGTTGCTGTTCAGGCTCAACATATTGGCTCAACATCGAACAAATACAGCCACAGAAATGCCCCTTTCTGCCTTTCTCATAATAGCTAAAGGTCTATTGACGTAGTCCTAGTTTAGTTCTCAAAATTTTGTCTGAGCCTGGCCTTTAAGCTTCATTTTAGTGTAAACTATAGTCAATAGAAAAACGTGCTTTTCTATTGAATGTGTGATGTGTGTGACTGTGAACTTATAGACTATGTACAAATCTCTATAAGCTCCTTAAAATAGCGAAAATAGGAAGTTGTGTAGTTAGTCCAATGTAAACAGAGATTAAGTAACCGTACACATCTTTAATGTTTTAAGTTCTCCACGTACCCCATACACCTCGTAAAATCTTTGAATGGGCCTAAACGTTAGACGAAAGATCGAAGAATAACGACTTTTTTATAGCCGAAAATCCTTGATATTCTTGCCTCCTGCAGTAAATTATAGCTATGAGCAAAGTCAGTTAGTATTTACCAGCGTTCTCGTGCAAACAACTCTTTAAACCTCAAATAACAAAAGTACTCCCAAAACCCAAAATCTATGTAGACAAAAAATATTTTTGGCCATAAAACTGTCATTCTATTGCAAATACTGCAAACTAGATATCAGTTGATTTTGAAAGAACTTAGCCAGTGGAATTTCAATCTTGCAAGGGTAATACAATTTTCCTTTGGTACCTTTGGACTGTTAGGAATTTTCTGCAGGCTAAAGACGTTACTGTTGCAGAAAATGCCAAATTTGGTGTGCAAATTGTTAAAAAACCTCAGCTAATTCCCTAAACTAATTCCTCAACCAATAAACTCCCCTTAAATCACTAAAATTTCATAACCTTTGCAATATTCAAGTTCCACTCGCTAGGCTCTTTAAATGATACCTATTTTGCAATATTTGCAATAAATCGGCAGTCCTATGGCCAAGAGCATTTTTGGTCTACATACGATCGAAGAGCCACGTCTAGATTTTCTGTAATGGTGGCTTGTAGTCAGATAGAGGAAAAGACGACTGACGCAAAAAATCGAATCCATACCAGAAAATATTTCTTTACGCAATATTGTTTATTTATTGCTGATGTTTTGTAGTAGAATATAGAACGACAAAAAAAGAACAAAAACAACATTCAAATGTATGCTCTTCATCACTATGTCAAATTAACGTGCATTAATTTGCACCTACATTGCTACGCAATAAAGTTCGAATTACTCGATAGCTAATTGCACGCTGTGACTTGCTATTGATCCAGAATCTCGTCCAACAATACGAACGGCAAGATGATGCATCCGACCAGATATAGCATCAGACGGGGCCTTGAATGAAACTCTGAACAGTGCTGTTCGCCCTTTCATTGCAAACACTTTGTCGTGAAAATACACCGCGAACTTCTTTGCTTCGATTACCTTGATATCAAACCATTCAGAGCTTCCATAGTTTGCCACGGCAAAGGAGATCAAATTTGACTTGGTTTTGCTGGCGACATAACCATATCTTAAAGCATATGGGTACATGTAAGCTTTTGTAGGTTTGAAAACTGAGCTTGATTTTCGCTTGAACGCAATGTCTTTCTTCGTTTTCCCTTCGAGGATCAGCCTGAATTCAGAGGATGGCGGAGTCATTTCAGCCTGAAACAAACTGCCTGTCGAACCAACTTGCTCTAAATCCACTGCAAAGAAGACACTTTGCAAATCTTTCGTGACAATTTGAATTTTCAGTGGTGATGTTTGGATTTTTTTATGGGCTTGAATTTGACAAGTCATGTTGGTTTTGATACCTGTGAAAAACAATCAGTAGAAACATGCCGAGGAGTTACAACATTAAATTTACCTGGTGAGTAAACATGCAACACCTATTAGGAGAATCCACGCCCAAATAGCTCAGTTGATAGAGCATTGGATTGGATGTACATAGTCCTTGGTTTGGGTTCGAATCACGCTCTAGCCGTTTTAATAGAAAGCATGTAGTTAGTCGCGCTAAACCTATCTAACGTATTCCATGCGTCGTATCTGGAAACTCAAGCAGCTGGCTGGCTCCAGAGGCAAAACCTGCTCTTCAGAACTTCATAGCAGAACGTCATCATACAAAGGATTATGGGATTTACAAAAAAGGCCTATTGCGCACATTTTATTGCATGACTGTGACTTCCTTAAAACTGCCTTTCTATTTATGTAATTTTACATGAATAGAGCCAATGATTTATGAATATTGCATTCCATTTCATTGGTCATTTGTAAGGAAGCTGATGGAAAAAGACATTTAAATATCAACAAAAGCAGCAAAAGCGACCAGTTTTGAGGGCATGTGACGTCCAATAACCAAAGACAAAGACATATTCATCTGATTCATCTGCGATGCCAACCTTCCTGCTCCTCATTTTGATCAGGCGTAAGAGAGTGCGATGGGGCAGTAATTGTATACTTTCCTTCCCGTTTCACGGTATAGCATTGTCTAGGTCTGGCTGCGCTATCCCCAACCGATTCAAAAATTTCCCTGCTACTGCATTTAATTGATTCAATTATAGCTTAAAATGTGAGGCGTTTGGATCGGAAAATTATGAGTTTTCGTGAAACTTCTTGATTTTGACAGTTTGCCTCTACCCTGGGTACCAGAGCCAACAAAAAAGATATAATAATATTAAGAAAAACTAAAGAAGGAAAGAACCCAATTTTAATTTTTGAATTTTGTTGAGTCTCTGGTATCCAGGGTTCATAGGAAGAAGACTAACTATGCGATATGAAGATCAATTCTGTCTAAATTGGTTACTGCCGTCCCATAGTTATGGGCAGTTTATCAAAAAGGTGTTTTTGCATGATTTTTAGAAAAAGTTAGATATTGTGACCAATGTCCCGCAAGTTTCAGTTGTAAATTGATAATTAATGTACTGATTTGACGGCAAACAAGGCTTGAATCAAGTTTTGACGCATTTGTACTTTTCTTAACTACGCGCTCTACAACGAGACTCATTACATAAATCCTCTAACTTTCGCTCGTTGTTGTTGACCAAAGGTGGGCATGTGCTGTGTTTTTGGCGGTCCTATGTATGTCTTAGAAAAACGATTTCACCAACCCATTTTTCAGCGTACCAGTACAAATTGCGCTCTTAAAAAGACTGGCTTTGGGGATATACATTTTTATAAAATAAACCCAATTTTGAGGACAAATATTGACTAGCATCCAAGAATATGGACGGTCCAAGTTAGTTGCAAAATGATATGGTTGAAAAGAGTTCAAAATAAACCTGATTTTAGGGACATACATTAACATAGTATAGGAGAAATAAACCGCTTATGTGGATATACATAGGACCACTGTCCTCACTGCAATGTGCCCACCTTTGGTTAACTTAGGAACGAATCTACTCTAAAACCAGAACCAGAATTAGCACCTGAGTCTCTTTTCACCGCGTTATTTGATTTGAAGATTTGAAGAGTCATCTTAGAATGTGGTCAATTACAATCAAAGAACTCGGGGAACTCAGTTCTCAGGTAATACATCTACTTCACTCTGCGTAACAAGTTTTAAAAGCATTTGGTTTCTGAAATTTTGATTTTGGTGATACTCACCTAACGTAATAAGTCTAATACTCACCAACAACAGGGTTTCTTATCGTGACATTAAAAGTTTTTCTTCCAAGCTTCGTTGTGAAAGGAAAATAACATCTGAAGGATATCTCATCTTTAGCGGTTGTTTTTCCAGTAAGATAGTAATCATCTGTGCTGGTGGCCAGCTTCCATTTGCCGGGGACAGGGTTGTTTATCATATATAATGAACCTCTTCCTGTATCAGTCTTGTCAACATCATGTATGCTGCCATCTGTGAATTGAAATAATCGTGGTGAAGATAAATTTTGAAGTACACGTGTCATTTCATAAGAAAGTAAAAATTTGATATTGTACTGAAAGTTTCTTGATTTGATTTGATTTGATTTGATTTCAAATATTTAAGGAGGGTAGCCCTTCAGCAATACTGATTTTCAAGGGGCCCTCCATTACAAAATTTACAAAAATTAACATACTATTATGACCTAAAATAACCTAATACAATTCAATTTCTAATATATTAATAAAAACCCTATAATCTAAAATAAATAATTACAATAAAAGAAAATCCATATGGCAAACACATTATTTACAGCAAGCTACCCCTATATACGTTGTTTAAATCCGTTTAAGGAGGATGCCAGCTTACACTCAGCTGAGAGGCCATTCCAAGACTTGGCACCTCTAAACGAAAAAGATTTCTGTCCATTTTTGGAGTTTTTCTTTGGTAACCTTAGGTCAGTTGCTGTATTCCTAAGATTTCTAGAGGTCAGCTGGGATGTTTTTGTGAAAAGATTACACATGTATTGTGGAGCCAGCTNAAAAAGGTGTTTGTGCATGATTTTTAGAAAAAGTTAGATATTGTGACAAATGTCCCGCAAGTTTCAGTTGTAAATTGATAATTAATGTACTGATTTGACGGCAAACAAGGCTTGAATCAATTTTTGACGCATTTGTACTTTTCTTAACTACGCGCTCTACAACGAGACTCATTACATAAATCCTCTAACTTTCGCTCGTTGTTGTTGACCAAAGGTGGGCATGTGCTGTGTTTTTGGCGGTCCTATGTATGTCTTAGAAAAACGATTTCACCAACCCATTTTTCAGCGTACCAGTAAAAATTGCGCTCTTAAAAAGACTGGCTTTGGAGATATACATTTTTATAAAATAAACCCAATTTTGAGGACAAATATTGACTAGCATCCAAGAATATGGTCGGTCCAAGTTAGTTGCAAAATGATATGGTTGAAAGGAGTTCAAAATAAACCTGATTTTAGGGACATACATTAACATAGTATAGGAGAAATAAACCGCTTATGTGGATATACATAGGACCACTGTCCTCACTGCAATGTGCCCACCTTTGGTTAACTTAGGAACGAATCTACTCTAAAACCAGAACCAGAATTAGCACCTGAGTCTCTTTTCGCCGCGTTATTTGATTTGAAGATTTGAAGAGTCATCTTAGAATGTGGTCAATTACAATCAAAGAACTCGGGGAACTCAGTTCTCAGGTAATACATCTACTTCACTCTGCGTAACAAGTTTTAAAAGCATTTGGTTTCTGAAATTTTGATTTTGGTGATACTCACCTAACGTAATAAGTCTAATACTCACCAACAACAGGGTTTCTTATCGTGACATTAAAAGTTTTTCTTCCAAGCTTCGTTGTGAAAGGAAAATAACATCTGAAGGATATCTCATCTTTAGCGGTTGTTTTTCCAGTAAGATAGTAATCATCTGTGCTGGTGGCCAGCTTCCATTTGCCGGGGACAGGGTTGTTTATCATATATAATGAACCTTTTCCTGTATCAGTCTTGTCAACATCATGTATGCTGCCATCTGTGAATTGAAATAATCGTGGTGAAGATAAATTTTGAAGTACACTTGTCATTTCATAAGAAAGTAAGAATTTGATATTGTACTGAAAGTTTCTTGAAACTCTCATCATTAGAGTACTCAGGTTTCTTAAGGGTTACTTAGAAGTTTCCTTGACTTATCATTGTTCCTTGAAGTTTCCTTGAAATACCAACTCCAATCAACGTCCAATTCCACGTTTCATTCAAAGGTCTCTATTCCACGTTCTATTCCACGTTCCATTCACTTCACGTTCCATTCCACTTCCATTCCATTTTCTAAACAAAGTCATCAAGCCTATCGTTATTCTTACCTGGACGGTAGAGCTTGACATCTGCAGTACCACTAAACAATGTGGCAGCAATATTTAGGGTCTCCATACTATCATCTGCGACGATTGAGTATTCTCTTCTACTCGCACTTGCTGAAGCTGTTTCAAGGAGCACAGGCACCTCACTTCCTCCAATTAAACTATTCTCAGTATATCGCCCCAATTCATCTAGAAAACTGTTATATTTAAAGTACATTGCTTGGCCTCCTGTTGCATCTGCAATTTCTTCATATAGTTTCTTGTCATCTTGAGAAATACAACCTAAAAGAAAAGGCAATGTAGCCAAAACTTTGTTTGTCTATTAAAAGAATTAAACTTGAGAAGAGATGAGTAACTCAAGAGGTCTAATGCATAAACTCGTCAAAATATGTAGAATGGAGCTCTGAGTTAAACTGCCATGCAGTTAAAAGAGTTGATTTTTCCTCAAGTGGAGACACTCCGTAAACAAGAACTACCAATTGGCTTCCACTCAATACTGAAGTTTGAAATGAGAAGCATCGCTGCACAGGAGCTCAGGCGCGAAAAACAGCTTGAACTTTATTTGAATAATGGCGGCATTGAAGCTGATTGAAGCGAAGTTGTGAGGATACAAGAACGAAGGAAAAGCAACATTATAAAGGTTTTATCGCAATCCCGTGGAAGAGAAACAAGACAGCAGGTAAGAATACGATTTGGGTCGCAATATAGGCCACATCAACGGTGCATCATTGCCCGTGGTATGGTCATGGCTTAACGATAGAATTTATCAAATAATAATGAATCTCTCATATAACGTGTCAAATGACTAATCTTCGGATCTAACCGCAGCATACCTCTTGAGGACAGAAAGAAGTAAATTGGCATGGATTTCATATTTGCATCATCAATGATAGTATCTTTATCCAGTTCCTTTATTTTTACTCCTGCATCGGTGAAGACAAATATTGGTGAGCCATCTCTGTGCGGAACTGTCCAAACGTCACTAATTCCCTTATACAGCAATTCCTTGCAGTCACCTCCCGCAACGACAGGAAGGTTGTCAAGCTCAGCAAGAAATCCATCTTTGTGTGTTTTTTGGAAGTAATTAGGATTGTCATGTGCATTAGCTGGAACTGATGTAAAAAAAGTATTTATTCATTCACACTGATAAATCAAGATTACGTTCACTACCTTTGTTAAATGCATTTCAAAATATACCGGGAGAGCCAAAAAATAGTTCCCACTTTTGAAAATTCATTCATAGCACAAAGAGTATCGGATGGATTTGAATGAATCAAATTCTTCTTGATAGCCGAAAGACCGAAATATTTTTGTGAATTTTCTCATGTTTTTATTAGCTCTGAAAATAAAGGCAAATTCGATTTTACGAAAATTCTTTGATTGCAAAATGCCTCAAAACTAAGGCTCTGGCACCCAGGGTACCTCAAAACTGGTCTAAAACACTCTATCGAATCGTAAAAAAACTACTTGCACAGAACAATGATCAATATACAATTTTTTCACAGGTAAGAGATATCGTCTGCACAGTTATTGCCATCGGATTGACAAACTTTAGTATTTGTTTAGAAACCCATTTGCTATGACTCTCTTGAGAGGGATGAAGTGACCTGCTTATTGCTCTGTGCGAGGAATTTCTTTACTATTTGATCAAGTGTTTTGGCCCTTTTTCAGGCATTTAGCAACAAAGGAATTTTCGAAAAGTCGAATTTACATATATTTTGAGTGCTCATGAAAACGTGAGATAAATCACAAAAATACTTCGGTCTTTCGGCTATCCAGTAGAATTCGATTCATTCAGATCCATCCAGTACTCTTGGTGCTATGAATTTCTAAATGTGGGAACTTTTTTCTGGCTCACCCGTCATTTGTCGCTCACTCAATTCCTATGTATGATCGTGCTACAAAAATAATGTTGCACATGTTCGCCAAAAACATTTTGAATTTCTGCTGCAGAAAATGGCATTGCGGAGGACAGTAAACACAGGCGAAATCAGCCAAAATTGGCATTTGTGGTAGTTTTGACGTAAAGCGATTAACTTAATTAATGGAACAATTTCCAATTTGTCAGCCAAAAAAACGTTCGATGCCTCTGCTCGCAAGAAAAAACAATCAATAATCGATGGAAACAACAAACTACTGACGAGAGTAAAAAATGGTGTGAAACCTGTAAGCGTGAAAACAAGGACCGCCAAACAGTCTGTTATCTTTAGACCCCGTTTACACTATAACGGTACAACTTTCAACAACTTTGTAACCGTAACAAAAGTTTAACGGATCATCCTCCCGTTTACACTGTTCTTGCCAATCCTTCGATCTGTAGAGCAATTTTGTTCTGGAGTAGTTCTGGAGCAGTGTAAACGCTCTTGAACCGTAACAACTTTTTAACGGATCAAAACTGTATCGGTATAGTGTAAACGTGGTCTTAAACAACACTGGCTTTCAAAACCCGTTTTCTACAATTTAAAAAGGTAATTAAGAACCCGATGTGCGTAAGTTCCTTTATCGACAGTAACAAAACGAAACAGTTTGAAACTTCGCATAATNATGGCATTGCGGAGGACAGTAAACACAGGCGAAATCAGCCAAAATTGGCATTTGTGGTAGTTTTGACGTAAAGCGATTAACTTAATTATTGGAACAATTTCCAATTTGTCAGCCAAAAAAACGTTCGATGCCTCTGCTCGCAAGAAAAAACAATCAATAATCGATGGAAACAACAAACTACTGACGAGAGTAAAAAATGGTGTGAAACCTGCAAGCGTGAAAACAGTGCACCGAAAACAAGGACCGCCAAACAGTCTGTTATCTTTAGACCCCGTTTACACTATACCGGTACAACTTTCAACGACTTTGTAACCGTAACAAAAGTTTAACGGATCATCCTCCCGTTTACACTGTTCTTGCCAATCCTTCGATCTGTAGAGCAATTTTGTTCTGGAGTAGTTCTGGAGCAGTGTAAACGCTCTTGAACCGTAACAACTTTTTAACGGATCAAAACTGTATCGGTATAGTGTAAACGTGGTCTTAAACAACACTGGCTTTCAAAACCCGTTTTCTACAATTTAAAAAGGTAATTAAGAACCCGATGTGCGTAAGTTCCTTTATCGACAGTAACAAAACGAAACAGTTTGAAACTTTGCATAATAATCTATTAATTATGATAGGAGAACTACTTTTGGCGTACCAGTTAGACCACGTTTACAATGTACAGGTACAGTTTTGATCCGCTACAAAAAGTTGTCACGGTTCAAAAGCATTTACACTGCTCCAGAACTAAATTATTATATAGATCGAAGGAACAAAAGTGTTACGGATTAGCAAGAACAGCGTAAACGGGAGGCTGATCAGTTGCACTTTTGTTACGGATCCAAAGTCGTACCGGTACAGTGTAAACCGGGTCTTAGATTAAAAGATGAAGAGAAGTCTTACGTGTTCCACTGACACTGGGGTCGTTGAACGGTGCCAAGACATATTCAACCTCCATTCTTGTGTCAACACTTTTTGGCACATTGTCAATAATATATCTTGCAATCTTCTTTGCAGAATTTATCTCATCATGCATACTTCCAGTAGTGTCGATAGCAAAAATAAGAGTTACTCCACCATGAAGCTCTAGCATTCTTTCAAATTCACCACTTAATATAGCTTTGATTTCTGCGATTGAACTTTTAACAGCACTCGCCGTCACTGCTTGCCTTTTTCCTCTTGAGCTTGTGCTTGGAGCTGTGACAATAAAGAAGAATGATTTGTTCAGGTCTAACAAGATGGGCTCCGACCATGTTCTTCCATTCACTGAATAATGCGACAGTCTGGGGAGGGGGCGCTTAAGGAAGTGGGGAAGTGCCGCCCTAAAGGGTCTCTTTTTCACCAGTTTTGGTATCTGGGTCACTGTTTTGAAAACGATTAATATAAAAATGGGATAGAACAAAACAGGCATAAAAGCAGCCATCTATTCAATATCAAAACATAAAAAAAAATCCTAATGCCCCAGGGGTGATAATTCCTTTCTTGTATTTTTTAGAAACGACTCTCGAATAAGGAAATCATTTTCGATCTCCCTTCTCCCTTCTCTCATTTCTATCTCTCTTAGAAACGCTTTCTATCTTATTCACAAACACAATGCATCATTATAAAATTCTGCTCTCTACCATCTTTTCTGGAATCTTCAATTTCAAAAATGTTAGAAAGTTTCCAGAGGTCTAAAGGAGGTCTAAACGATGTCAAGGACAATTAGAGGTTTCCAACATAAGCGTACGAGCCGGGGGTGCTGGGGGGGCGGCAGCTCCCCCAACTTTTGACAAATTTAGAAAAATCTGCCTATTTCGGGCAATAATCCGCCGTAAGTCGGGCAAAAAATTTCGTTAACAATAGACTTTTCATCAGGCAGCCCCCCTAGATTTTTTCTTCCCGTACGCTTATGGTTTCCAAGATACCAGCTGAAGATATATTTTACCTTTAACTTTATTATATATGAAATGGCCGAACAGGTGTCTTGCTATGGAATAACTCTTCGAGTTGCACGCCTTCTGAATCATAGACTTTGCATCTGTGGGAGGAATACCTCTGTAAAACTGACTTGCCTCTCTTATACCAACTTCCACTTGAATCATGGCCACATTAAACTTGTTTTTCGGAGGGCTGCAATGCAAAATGTATATATGGTTCAAGAAACAACGCGGTTAAAAAAACCAAAGCTAAAGTCACAACTTTGTCAAGATGATCGTTTTCTGATAGACCTGAACTTGCACACCAAAAATCATCCGGCTATCCAGCTGTGAGCTGTTCAGAACAAGTCACCCTTTCCTTTCTTGCAATACGATTTGGGCAAGTCCATATTAGACCTCGCTTACATGAACCCGGGGGTAGTTTCACCCCGGATCAGCTCAATCCGCCTCACTTGAAAAGATTTTGCCTCACATGAACTCGGAACACTACTGACGTCATGAGCAATGGGACCTTCCTCTCTCTCGGCAGTTTCTTGACCTAAGAGTTTGCATTTACTTCGTGAGACACTGCATCATGCCAACAAACTGCTGCTAGTTTAGCTCTTAGCAAGGCTTGCCAAAATATTTCATTTTTGGTACGACGGCATGCTTGTCGCTCAGGTCTACAGAAACGAATCATAACTAAGACACCCGCTAAGACAGACTGGTTAAAAAGTCCGAACAAACTTCTATATATATTTGACAAGTTTCCATCTATGTATATTAATCAATATTCCTTACGGAAATTTTGAATGATTCTAAGGTAAAATTTTAAAACTAATGATTTTAAATACCAATTTTTAAAGGATTTGNCTTTATCATTCTGACTGATATTCCATCCCAACCATGTGCTTTATTTGGATTTAGCGACCTTATAATGTTCAGTATCTTTTCATTAGAAGTAGGAAAATCGCTTATGAGGGAAGAAGGAGCTGGCATATTAGGTGGAATTACGCTACCTGTATTGATCGTTGTACACTGTAGTACGAAATAGTCATTGAATATCTGTGCCTTTTCAGTAAAATCCGTTATAAACAACCCGTTCTCTAGAAGAGGTGGTATTATTGGAATCTTGGCCTTATTTAGGACAGTGTTGATTAAAGACCAATATGCTTTACTAGAAGTCCCACGGAAATTTTGAATGATTCTAAGGTAAAATTTTAAAACTAATGATTTTAAATACCAATTTTTAAAGGATTTGTTAGGACAAGAATCAAGTGCAAGGAAATTTGAGCAGAAAAACCGACCCATTTAGTAACACGTGTGGATACTAAAAGAATTAGGCACCCAGGGGGCAAGTATCAGAATAAATGATTAATTGTATGCAACGAACCTCTTGCCTGTGGTTCCTGAAAGAGATAGATGAAAAAGGGTAAGCATTCAGTGTGTACATTTGCCCCCTAATTTTTTATAAATTCCATGAAACGATGACATAGTCCCATTTAGATTTCTCCCTATTCTGCGGCAAAAATAGTATTGTCCAAAATTATTTTCACCATGTCCATACTCGAGCCTAGACTGCCGCGATGTATCTCTTTTTCATCAGCCATTCCCTGAAGGTCATTGAATCAAATTCAGAATAATGTGCCTTATCTCCGGTGATAAACTTCCTCGCTCTACATTAGATACTTCACACGCTGAGGACAATATAAGTTGCGAAGGGGGGGGGGGGGGGCGGGGAGGGTTACCGCAACGTTTAAGCATGGTCTCTAAAACGACGAGTGCTGAAAACTAATCTAAAGGGGGAAATGGATCATTTCTAGTTTCTTTTGCTTCATATACTTCAAATTGTAAAGAAAACATTTTGCATAATTGATAACAAAAAGAAGTAATTTTTGAAGTCAAAGATCTTGCGACATTAAACGCCATTTTTACTACCCTGGGTACCAGAGCCTTAAAAGCCTTAACGAAATAAAATACTACGAGGCTCTGGCACCCAGGGTACATTTTTACCTGAAAAAGTAACTCTTTGTGTTGCAGCATTCCATTCATCCTCCAAAACATTCTTCGTCTTATCGATCGTATCTAGCACCAATGAGTCCAACTGGAAACCTGTTATCAGTTGCCAAAGAGAAAGAAGAACCAGCGAGAGCACAGTGAAAGACTTCATCTTGGAAGTCTAGAACAAGTCTAGTGTGTGGGATGAATTTAACTTACTCGAAATTTATTGAGAATATTTTTTGATGTTGTTTGGGAACCTTTTTCAACATTTGCCTGCAGTTTTAATCAGCTGCTTCTGTTTTATACAGAAATTAATTGCTTCTGAAAAATGATATTTTGATTGCTACAGAGTGACAAAGAGCTTCCTTGTTGGTAATTCATAATCTTCGTAGTAGACGAAATAGTGGACGGGGGAAATCTTAGGCCTAGCATCTTGAATATGCTCCCGAATGGTAGCCTCTTAATTAGCCAGACTCGATTTCAAGGGAATTATTTCCTTTTAAATCGAGTCTGGTTAACATGCCACCCGAATGGCACCCAAATGGAGAATCAAACCAATCCATGGCATAATGGATCTCCGTCACGTCACTCTGCCACGTGCTTCTCCCTCGATGTATCACGATTGAAATTAAAATTAGGAAAAATACTCGATGTATCATCGGAAAATCTAATGCTTAATTCAGAGTTTCCTAAAGCCCGTGATCAAACAAGGGCAGACTTTGAAGCAATAGCATCATTTTCCTTTGATTGACACACCATTTAAAAACGATTAGCAATTGCAGACAAAGTGATTTCAACGGCCTAGTAATCAATCCACGGATTTAAAAAAGGCAAGGTACATGTCGAAAAATGGAGGATGTACTTAAACATCTGCCCAAAAAATTTAAATAAAAATACAGCAACAACAAAAGCAACGTCGATCAATTCAGTTCAATCCACATCTTCAG
>REGM01000005.1:2056363-2091543 GCA_004194415.1 Aurelia aurita
AATCAGCACACTCAACTTGACCTTTTTCATCAATAAAAGTTTTTGCGTTATATTCACTTTAAGTTCAGTATATCTTTGGGTTTTTGGTCAAGGTGCTGGTTTAAGGTCCCCCTCCTGGGCTCTCAAACCATCTGTTAGATTCCTAACAACTGATAATACTTGTTCAGTTAAATATGTCAACTTAGATCCAAAGCTCAGTTTTCCAAAGTCAGTTAATAAATTTCATAAAAATGTTTCATCTCAGAATCCACCAACACAGGCCTAAAATCCTTGATCAAATATGCCAGCTATCCAAACTCACGAAAAAAGGCTGAATGACGAATAAATGCAAGTGTATACCAGGCATACGATTATGCAGAAGCCTCTTTATTTACCCAGTGAAAGGTTTGAGCAACAACCGAAAATCATCCGGCTATCCAGCTGTGAGCTGTTGGGAACAAGTCTTCTTTTCCTTCTCTTTCAAGACGACTTGCGCAAGTCCAGTCTTACATTAACACCTTTTGAAAGAGTTTTGTAAATAACGTGGTTTACACTTGCGTCATAGTGGCCATAAAGCGGAAGTATGAAGACGGAAGTTTTAGATTTTATCTTCCGATTTCAGCACCCTCATATTCATATAGAAATTGATACACAATACAATGATTCAATTCAGACAAATTTCGAGGCTCATGAGGCAGGACTGAACAGATCAGGACTTCTGCTGATTGAAGAAATGAAGATGGCGAGAGAATTTCTCCTTTTGTGCTCTCTTACAGCGACGATTACCTTGTTCTGGTCATTGAATACAGTGAGCGGCCTTGAATTGGACAGTTTTATGTTGGATGCTCTTGATGACACAACTTTTGCACTCGAGAAGGAGCGAGATATTAAAGATGTCAAAGATAAAGTAGCCATATTAACTGACAAGATTATGCCGATGGGTGCTCGAGGACGTCCTGGCACAAAAATAACAAGTTTTGGGAGTAAGTTTCATGTTGTTTTTTATTTATTAAACTATACGGAAACTTTATTCCTACTTTAGTTTGGGAATCAACCAATTTTCATTCATAAAACATTTGCGGTTCTCAAAGTCAAAGATAAATTTAAAACCAAAATGCTCAGCAATTACCAGACGAGATTAAAGACCTAAGCACCCTTGGCTAGAAAGGTGATAAATGCAACACAGATGCAACTGTCGCAACTGTAGGCTCTGATGCAAAGTATATGATCACAGGTTGGGTTCCAAACAGGGTAGACATTTATTTCCTTTATCCTGATGTAAGTAGTTTAATGTTTAGCTAGTAATATTGTACATAAGTAGTTGGCTTAAATTAGCTGTAATTACTGTAGAGCTATTATTATTTCTTTCGCCTACTGTAAATGAAAAGATGATGATGATGATGATGATAATGACGATGACGATGACGATGATGATGATCATGATGACGACGACGATGAAGATAAATAACACAATTTTTCCACTAGTTACTCGAGTTTCTTAATTTTTTGGTGATCTGAGAATTGATTTTCTATTAGAAAAGTTATTGCCTAAATTACATTTGAATGGCCTGAAATTGCTGATTGAGAATGGTGTATTTGTAGATTTTGATGGCAGCATTTTAGAAGCAGTTGAGAGAATGGAAGAACATCTCTTGAAAGAAAGTGACATGACTGCAAAGAAAAAACAAAGCAAGCTGCAGAAAGACTTTAGTGACAGCAAACAAACTTCAGTCACATCATTTTTCGCAAAGAACAATTAACAGTGTTTGAAAAAAATTGTTGTGAACGTATGCTGTGTACATAGTCCTTAATACTGTTAATGTTTCTTTTAAATGTTGATTGATGACTTCATATAAATGTTTTTTTCAAGCAAAATAGTTCCGTACCCCATAAAAATTTCTCTTGATATTTTCGTACCCCCACAAAATAATGGAAAAAAGTTTCATACCCCTGTCGAAAATCCTCCGCCCCGGTACCCAGGATTAAAAATGACCGCTCCCTAATTTATTTCCTAGGAGCCAGTCAACGAAGGCGAAGGTCTAGCGGATGGTCTAGCAGTAGAAGAAGAAGGAGAAGCAACGTCAAACGTCCAGTAACACCAAAGAAAAGGTAAGCTTCCTTTGTAGCAGTGTCGCTCATTATGGCCAGTCGCCCATGCTAGGAAATTCCCAAGTTGAAATCGCATGGAGTTTATTTGACGACGTAAGTTTTGTGAAGATTTCCTCTTCAGCAAAGTTCACAGATGTTAGTAGTGCTAGAGCAAGGGACAAAAGTTCAGGGCTGTAGGAAGCATCTTAAACTTGGAGGGGCACGACAAGGAGCATAGGGCTCAAATCTTTCATATCTTTAAAAAGGTGGGTGTAAAATTCTATTTCATTTTTCTTTGAATTGATTGGCTTAAAAGGAACTGAGGGTACTTTGCTGCAAATCTGTCGTGGAAATTTTTGATACCTTGATTATTTTCAAAATGGCGGAGTTTTGGTTTTTGTTGAAATAATTCATGGAAAATTTTGAAAAAATTAAAATAATCATAAATCCTAAACCAATAGAGGAAAAATGATACAATCCTTCAGAAAATCATAGTTTAACGAGGTCTACAATATGGTGTCAAGTAAAAATCTGTCGTTCTTCTGGTTTAGGATTTAGAAATTTGATTACGTCACAGCCTCAAATATAATAAATGCTGCCATTTTGCAAATAGTGAAGATATGAAAAAATTTCCACGACAGATTTACAGCAAAGTACCCTAAGTTCCTTTAAAGCCATTTAATTCAAAGAAAAATGTAATACAATTTTACACCCANTTATTTGACGACGTAAGTTTTGTGAAGATTTCCTCTTCAGCAAAGTTCACAGATGTTAGTAGTGCTAGAGCAAGGGACAAAAGTTCAGGGCTGTAGGAAGCATCTTAAACTTGGAGGGGCACGACAAGGAGCATAGGGCTCAAATCTTTCATATCTTTAAAAAGGTGGGTGTAAAATTCTATTTCATTTTTCTTTGAATTGATTGGCTTAAAAGGAACTGAGGGTACTTTGCTGCAAATCTGTCGTGGAAATTTTTGATACCTTGATTATTTTCAAAATGGCGGAGTTTTGGTTTTTGTTGAAATAATTCATGGAAAATTTTGAAAAAATTAAAATAATCATAAATCCTAAACCAATAGAGGAAAAATGATACAATCCTTCAGAAAATCATAGTTTAACGAGGTCTACAATATGGTGTCAAGTAAAAATCTGTCGTTCTTCTGGTTTAGGATTTAGAAATTTGATTACGTCACAGCCTCAAATATAATAAATGCTGCCATTTTGCAAATAGTGAAGATATGAAAAAATTTCCACGACAGATTTACAGCAAAGTACCCTAAGTTCCTTTAAAGCCATTTAATTCAAAGAAAAATGTAATACAATTTTACACCCACTTGTTTAAAGTTTAAAGATTTGAGCCCTTTGTTACGACAAGGGCACTTTTTTCAGGGGCATTTCCTCAAAAAAGGCAATTTTTCGTTAGTTGCAAAATTTGGGGGGCACGTGCCCTCAGTGCCCCCTGGTTCCTACGTATCTGCAAAAGTTCTCGTTCATCACCAGTCAAGCCTGTCATATTTGTCAATTTAACATTTCTTAAGATATTATTTTACGCCTTTGAAGTAGAAATAACGAAAATTAAGACTCAGTTTATAAGTCTACCGGGTGACACACTAAAAAGTGAAACTTTTTGGAAAATCGCCAAAATTTGATTATGTTACCGATCTTCGAATTTTCTTCAGGTGTATTTGCATCAACGACCAAATAAATTCAACCAACAGATGGTCGTTATTTTATACCTTCGGGAGACAAATGACGAAATTACACTCTCAAAAACCATATTTTGAGCTACAGTATTTAACAAACTATCGAATTTTAGCCAGAAGGGTATATCTTGCAATTTTATATGACNTTATCTTTTAACATTCCCTTATTATACGAGTTTTGAAAATAGACCCACTTTTCCCGCTCGTCGGGAAAAGTGGGCCTATTTTAGTTGCCTAAAAAGATAATTTTTTTAAAATATGTAACTGCTTCTATCAGAGCTGAGATTTTTTGGGATGAAACAAGAAGCACTGAATGTCAATTAAACGAAAAGTTTGAAAGTATTTGTACTTTACTGTCGTTTTACCAGCTATGTATTTTGAGATTTTGCTCAATTTAGACCCACATTACCACACCCTACCCTATTTAACAAACTATCGAATTTTAGCGAGAAAGGTATATCTTGCAATTTTATATGACAGTTCGAGTCATACATGACGGAAGATGGGAATACCTTCATCAAGGACATAATCAACCTTATTTGAGTGGTAATTTGGCATATAAATCCAAGTTGATAATATTTCTTGTTATTGTGGGGTATGCTTCAAAACAAGGTAGCTTGTAAAAGCACAAATTCCCAAAAATCCAAAGCCATTTCAAGACTTCGCAATAGGGCTAAAAGTTGTTTGATATTTGACACAATGTACACAAAGAAATTTTGATGATTGGTAATTATCTTGCCTTCATTTTTTTTAAAGTAAGGCTCCGGCACCCAGGGTATAGATTTTGAGGATTTTCAAAAAGTTTCTCTTTTTTGGGTCACTCGGTAGGTGTGCCTAGGTTTTGATTTTTTTTTTAACGTGTTTGTAATAGTTTTTCTCGTGAAGAAAAGGCCTAAAACTTTGATTGATATTATAAGCCTAAAAATCGCGTATTATAGGGTATTATATGACCCAGTGGACTACAAAACTCTTCAATTTTCCCCGAACTTCATTTTCAGAGCACCCTTAAATAAATACCTTCAAGCAACGAATCAAGTCAGAAAAGGACTCTTAGAGGCAGGTGCGATGCGACAAAGCCTTAGCAAAACACTCCTCCAGCAGCAGATAAAAGAAGCATGCAATTCAAAGGAATATGTGTTTGCAAGACAAATGCTTGGTCACACTATATTCAGTAGTCTCAAAGGTAAACAAAATCTTCTAACTATTGTTTTTGTGATTGCTGAACAAAACAGGGCAGATTTTGTGACAATAGTATTCATTGCTTTGATCGACAGGCCACTGCAAAGAAATTAGCTTTTGCGAACAAATGGATTTAAACGACTGACTAGTCAACTCAGAAAGGTAAGCAGAGGAAACTGCAAAAGGCAGCCTGAAACAGGGATGGCTAGCTAACTCGTTGTACAAGCAAGAAAGGGGGTTATTATGGCCTATCAAGAGAGGACATGAATTTAGATCGACTGTAGAAGGATAGATCTGGACATATACTGCCTCGATTTTATTCCTTTACTCCTATTTGAACTGCATCTATACCATTTTTGTACCACAATTGTTGCCACTTTCCAGAGCCCTTAGGCCCTTAAAGCTTTGCTCGCACTGGAGTAGAAACGAGTTAGAAATGCGTCGAAATTATCGTTGCCTCAATCTGAGATTTTTTCAGCACCACTGAAGATGTCCTAACGCGTCTGAAAGCGATAACTCCGTTTAAAATGAGTCTACACAATTCGTTATCCCAATTCTAGCATGTTTTTTAAAGGCGGATTTCCATTCAGTGCATTTTGTCGCGCGCGTGACAATTTGCGATCGACTTTTAGCGATCGCAAACCTTTGACAACCCTTTTGGCGCGTATTTCCAACGATTTGATTAGCTGCTGCCAATTGGCCCGGGCGATCGATCGCAAAAAGTAGGATGAACTTCTACTTTTTTTTGCGATCGCGCTACCAAAGAACTCAAAGTACGCATGCCCAGACTGAAAATCGATTGCAAATTGTCGAGCGCGCGATGAAATGCACTGAAAGGAAATCCGCCTTAAATAGCCATCTTTAAAGGGGCTCCGTCGCCAAACTGTAAACAAATTTGTAAACACCATTGTTTTAGGCACGTGTCCATTTTGTTTTGCACTTTGTTTGATGGCTTCACCCAAGCCATCAAAAAGTGACCTTTAAAAATCCACTTATATCCGAACAATCGTAAAAGAAATGAACTTTTGGTTTGTTCCTCTGTGAAGTACAATGTTCTATCTTCAAAATAAGGCTTTCATTTTTGAAAAAAAGATGAAAGTCTGTGTGATATTGTCTATCAAAAACTGCAAAATCACCGTTTCGGCTGAAATTTGGAGACGGAGCCCTTTTAAGCGAGACTACCCACATGCAGTCACTCTTTTCTTCCTATCGATCGCCCAGTCTGTACTCTATCATGATTTGCTACTATAGGTCCAAGAAGGGGAAGAAAAAGAAGAGCAACATCATCTGCAGCTGGTACCCTCACTACAATCAAGGATCAGATAGGAAAGGCTCAATATGACAAGCTAATGGCATTCGACGGTGGAGTGACACTTGCGTTCGCAATGGACACTACTGGCAGCATGTCTGGTGAGATTGGAGAGGCAAAGAGTCTTGCTTCTGGCATCGTCAACCAAGATAGAACATACGACGTAGATTACATTCTATCGCCTTTCAATGATCCTATTACTGATCGTAAGCATATTTACCTCCTCCTTTACTTCATAAAACTATTCCCAGGTACCTTTACTATGGAAGACCTCCACCCCCATGGTAGGCAGTGGCGTAACAGTGACTCTTTAGTCTTTAGGGCCATTAGTCTTCACCTAGAAAATCCGAATTTTGAAGAAGTGAATGTCTTTTGGCATAGGTCATGGATATAAATCAATCAAATAGAAATTTTCAACTTGCGAAGGACATTGAAAAAATTCCATTCTCTATTCAAAAGGAGCTTCCCTAGCCTGCGTGCAGACTATACTTTTCCACTGCGAAGGAGTGACAAAGAGGTTCTTGTATAGTATAGAACCTCTCTGTCACTCCTTTGCAGTGGAAAAGTATAGTCTGCACGCAGGCTAGAGCTTCCCTGAATATCTGAGCACTGCATTGGGGTTGAAAGCAGCATTGCATTGTGGTAGACCATGAACAATAGCAAACCACGTGACCTGACAAAAGAATTTTGCCAGTGACTCTGATGACTGATGTCCGTAATATATGAATAAAACTCCACTTTATCATCATCATCATCATCATCATCATCATCATCATCATCATCGTCATCGTCATCATCATCGTCATCATCATCATCATCATCATCATCATCATCATTAATTTATTTTAAGTAGGCTGGGAAGATATCTAGCTATATTACAGCTAATTTAGGCCTGCTATGAGCAGTGCATGCCGCATCCAGGCATGAGACTCCAGGTTTAACGTTCCTTCTGAAGGACGGGGAAGTGAGTTGTTTGGTCAGGCATCTGGAAGGTCGCCCATCCAAATTTTTACCTCACTCGACCAAGCTTAAGTTCAGTTACCTAACGGGAGGGAACTGTACAAGCCGCTCGGTCACTCAACCCACAGACCAGCAGAACGACCACGCACTTTGACGAGCAAAACGATGTATTTGTAAATGTATCCACCATACCATTGCTTTGTTCATTGAAATTGTCGCTCAAAGCAAAAATTCTGCAAAATTGAACTTTGCTTACCTCAAATCAAAGTTGAACTAGATAGAAATTTAAGTTGAATTTCATTTAGATTTTAATTTCATTTCAGCTCTGCATGGCCCTGTAACCTATATGGAGCCTCATGAACGGGCAAAATTTGTTCAACTCATTGGTAATTTAAAAGCANATCATCATCATCATCATCATCATCATCATCATCATCGTCATCGTCATCATCATCGTCATCATCATCATCATCATCATCATCATCATCATTAATTTATTTTAAGTAGGCTGGGAAGATATCTAGCTATATTACAGCTAATTTAGGCCTGCTATGAGCAGTGCATGCCGCATCCAGGCATGAGACTCCAGGTTTAACGTTCCTTCTGAAGGACGGGGAAGTGAGTTGTTTGGTCAGGCATCTGGAAGGTCGCCCATCCAAATTTTTACCTCACTCGACCAATTACCTAACAGTTACAGTTACAGTCACAGTTACCTAACGGGAGGGAACTGTACAAGCCGCTCGGTCACTCAACCCACAGACCAGCAGAACGACCACGCACTTTGACGAGCAAAACGATGTATTTGTAAATGTATCCACCATACCATTGCTTTGTTCATTGAAATTGTCGCTCAAAGCAAAAATTCTGCAAAATTGAACTTTGCTTACCTCAAATCAAAGTTGAACTAGATAGAAATTTAAGTTGAATTTCATTTAGATTTTAATTTCATTTCAGCTCTGCATGGCCCTGTAACCTATATGGAGCCTCATGAACGGGCAAAATTTGTTCAACTCATTGGTAATTTAAAAGCAAGAGGTGGTGGCGATTGTGACGAGCTCGCCATCAATGGAATCATGAGCATTTTCGAAGCTTCTATCCAGTACCAGTCCCCAGTCTACGTATTCACAGACGCAGGAGCAAAAGATGCAACTGATGAAGACAAAGAGGCTTTGAAAGAAATGATTGCCGCATATGCAGCACCAGTCAACTTCTTCCTGTCAAACGCAGGTATTTACTAGACTTATACCCCATTCACACTGACACAGTTAAGCCAGCTTTATCTAAACCAGGTTAAATTTTAACCAATCAAATAAATTCGATTTGTTGGATTGACCCATTAGAAGGCAACATTTGATAAGCTGGTTTTGTCTAAGCAGGTTTAACTTGCAGGTGTGAATGGGGTATTATTCCACTTGTCCCAATGTTTTCACTCTATTCCTTTTTTGCAGCAGGATCAATCCTCCTTGTCAGGCCCCCCCCCGCGACGCAATCACGTGTCTCTACAATCTTGGAATCTTATTGGTTGAATACTTAGCGCGGCAAAAGTGTGGACAAACATTAGGCCATAATGCGGCGTCCAGTGACAACATTCTCGGTTGAGTGGTGAAATAAACAGATTAAATCATGGCTTTTGGTGATAAAAATTTCGAAGACTTCAAGAAGATGAATGTTTACAATTGGCGGAGTTTTCTGATGTCTCCACGAGTCTAAGTTGCTTTGAATGATACCTTGTTTGCAGTATATAGCCAAAAACATTTTTGGTCTACATAAATTTTGGGAGTACCTTAGCAGCAACTAAAATTTGCTGCATACCCACATGAACACTTACTAGGAGACACGAATTGACGTCATCACTTGAGACCACTATTAGATCAGTGTTAGTGTTTTACACCAAAGAACCATTGCTAACCATGATCCTTTGGGTCCCGAATGAAAAGCAAAACAAACAGAACCTAGGCCAGAAACGACTTTCATATCATACGAAAGTCGACTACTTTGAGCCGCAAAGGATCATGGTTAGCAATGGGTCTTTAACTCTGATTTCTATTTCAGGATGTATGAACACAAGAGCAATTGACTTATACAAAGAACTTGCCGAATTTAGTGGCGGGCAAATTCTTTACTTTTCACGGTCAAGATCATCAAGATTGTCAACCATGGCTAATTATGTTAAGAGTGCTCTCATTGGTGGAACAAATATACCAGCGATCCCGATCGCCCGCAAAAGGAGAAGCATTGGAAATGTCGAATATTCAATTCAAGTTGACAACAGTATGGATACACTGAGCGCCGCTGTTATGACAAGCTCAGTTAGTTCAAATATTCAATTATATAACCCAGGTATCTATCAATCAATTTATCGATCTATAAATCAATTTATCTGTCAATCAATGCTATCAGTCTATCAATCAATGAGTAACCTTTTAATCGTTCATTCGATCCCAGTTGGGTTGATTCAACGTTGAATTCTGGTTGATATGAGGTTTCAACGTTGATCAACTAGATAGCAACGTTCCATCAACATATATTTTCTGTTGCAACTTCAGCGGTAGAATTTTACAGTTGATATGACGTTGAAACAACGTTGATCTAACGTTTGTATCTCAACATTGACAAAACAAAATCATTTTCAACGTTTCATCAACGTAGGCGCAACGCTGAGAGTCAATGTCTTCTTCGACGTTTTGTCAATGTTGTTTGCCCACTGGGACAATTCAGTCGTTCAAGTAAATAATGATTCAGTCATTAAATCAATCAACTATTCATTAATATAATAAACTGATAGGGTAAATCCTTAATTGGGCGCCCTCCTATGAAAGAGCACCCCCCCAAAGGGCCAAAGTATTCGTCAGTCAGAAATACAGAAAAAAAATGAAAATCTAAGAGCTCGCGAACACTTAAAGGGAGTACAAAGACCAGCATGCTTTGCGCACAGTCAGCGACTTGCTCTGCACAGCTTCCAGAATAACTGACTGTACGAAATTCACAAAAACAAAAACAAACGATGGCAAAGGCTGCTGGTCTTTGTACTCCCTTTAAAAATTGTGATTTCATTTGAATTGCTGGCTCTGTATCAAAATGATAAAAAAATCGCATTTTGATTGATTGCTTTTCTTTTTCATTGATTTCGTGTTTAAAGAGAATGACCGGAAAGTGGCGCGGTCTATTTATAGGACAAAGAAAACCCCTAACACGCCATTGTTTCTTTGGCATTGTTTTGTTGATGCACGCTTCGAGATTACCAATATAATAGGCTATTTATAGACCTATTCATACAGACGACATGTCACATGACTGTATCAATTCGCGTTGGCAAATCCGACTTGGGGTGGATGAAGCCACAAAACATAGCATCGCACTGGGATTTTGAGAGTATCTCGTTTCTTTTTTGAACTAAATCAATTCTAAACGCTTGGAAGCTGTTCAAATCATTTGAAAACTTTAGCTGATAGATATGCGAATGTCTAAAAGGAAGGCTGACTTTGAAGAAGCGACGAGCAACTCACAGCTAAAGGAGTCTATGGCGCTGTTTATAAAATCATCGTCGCAAAGGCACGTTTCTCACAGCTTTCTTGGACGAAATTTCTGTTTGCTTCAAGGACAGCATGTTCGTGCAATTATCTCATTGGTTTTGCTTTGACTGACAATCGCTACCTATCCTTTCCCTCCTCACTATCACGAGGTAGAATATAAGAGAAATTTTATGCAACTGTTTGCAATTTTCCTATATAAACCAATAGAAATGTTTTGAAGATTTACCCGAGAACCAGATGGCACCATGTTTTCAGCGCTGCTGTTAAAAAGAATGCAGATCAGGCGGCACTAGTCTTACGTGGGCAAAACAGAACCGAACAGCAAAGGAACTGTTTTCGAGCAGTTGCTATCCCGCTCCATGCGGTGCATTTTGATTTATTTTCACAGCTCTTGTAATAAAAATTCAACTATGTTGTTGTTGTTATCTTATTTAAAATCGACAGAATATCTAACTTTCTATTTACAAATTTACAAAGAAAACCATGGGCGGTAGGAGACGTTTGGATTGCTTTTTGAAAAAATTTTGTGGTCATAGGTTGCGGTTATTAAGATTAAATTAGCCGCGCTATTTTCAGAGCGGCTTCCTGTTATTTTGTAGTCACTTGACGGTTGACCTGGCAGACCATCCAGTTTTAACCAGTTTTAACTTGGTCCAAATTTACTTGGTTTGGTCTGTGATGCTGCAAGTCAAAAGGATTTCGCGACGAGTAGCTCAATGATTTTAATTTGAAGATGTCCTACATAAATGAAGGATTTAGGCTCTTAAGCGTTTTGAAAATTTCTACACATAGGATCTTCAGGCGGGAAATATATGATCTAGAATGATCATGATATAAAAATCTTGAAGCACGTTCTTGTATTTCTTCAATTTTCTGCAAATACGCAGCTGATGAAAAACACCATGGCCTCTTTGACATCTTTGATATCTTTATTATTTCAAAATTATTGCGTTTTTATTTATATGGAAAGAATTCACGAAAAGCTTTCAAAAAAATAAAATCGTTGTAAATCCTAAATGAATAGAGGAAAAACGGTACAATCTTCTAGAAAATCATAGTTCACGTAATATGGCGGTAAGCAGAAATCCATAGCTTTTCTGGTTCACGATTTATAAATTTGATGACGTCACAACCGGAAAACTGTTTGAAACATAGACGACGCTGTAGTTTTGAAAATAATCCAGATATCAAAAATTTCCAATGAACACTTATAACAAAGTACCTGAACTTCTTTTTGAGCCATTAAATCAAAAGAAAGATGCATCAACCAATCGTGCAATGTTTTTTAAAGATTTGATTCCTTTGCTGTCATTCACTTTGAGGTGAAGGATTTCTTCTTAACCTGACAAAGCTCACGAATAGTTGAATTTTTATCACAAATGAAAGCTGTGAAAGTCAATCAAAATGCACAGCATGCAGTGAGAAAGTAACTGCTCGAAAACAGTTCCTAAGCTTTTCGGTGCTGCTTCAGCTCACATAAGAGCAGTGCCGCCCGCCTCCAGGTCTAAATTCTTTTTCACATCACAACGTGTGGGGGTCAGAAAAACTCTAAGCGTTCGCAAGCCAGCAGCTTGCTGCGTATTCATCAAATTCGTTAAAACTTATTATCATTCTGTAAGTAACATGTCAACTTAGGTATACAAATTTATTTTTTCAAAATTGATCCTGTCATTCTCAAGTTACAAAGCGATCTTATAAAATTGTTTCATCTCAGAGTCCAATAAAACGATGGGTCCAAAATCCTTGACCAAATTTGCTGATAATTCAGGTTAACGACAGTGAAAAATAGCAAAAGAGAGGCTGAAAATATTACCCGATAGTAAAAGAATAACTGGACAGGCTAAGTAGGCTAAGTAGCTATATGACAGATTGCCTGGGCACAAAATTCTTCAGCTAATAAGCAGAGGAGATGCGCTCTTAGGGTTGGAGACTCTAAGAGGCCCTTTACATGAGACCCGACATGAAACTCATGCCGGCATGAAAATTTGACAAAATGCGCTCCTGTTTACATGAGACATGAGACCCCGACATGAAACTTTCAAAACACGTCATACACTTTTCACGTGACATTGCGTAAGAAAAAGAGGCGTGAAATAGAGACAATAGAGCTCACTAGACACAAAATACTCAATTGAAATATTGAATGAGAAAGTATTCCTCTTTGTCTGAGAAGGTATCGGCAAATGTTCCTGTCTTGGGGGAACGTTTTCTTGCAAACAAAGANCAATAAAACGATGGGTCCAAAATCCTTGACCAAATTTGCTGATAATTCAGGTTAACGACAGTGAAAAATAGCTAAAGAGAGGCTGAAAATATTACCCGATAGTAAAAGAATAACTGGACAGGCTAAGTAGGCTAAGTAGCTATATGACAGATTGCCTGGGCACAAAATTCTTCAGCTAATAAGCAGAGGAGATGCGCTCTTAGGGTTGGAGACTCTAAGAGGCCCTTTACATGAGACCCGACATGAAACTCATGCCGGTGTAGTATGCGTAACGGTCCACTATGCAAAAGTGTCCAGTATGAAACACTATGCGTTTCACAATGAGACGCCTTGCGCTTCCGAGTCACCTATGCGCTTCAGGGTCAAACGCTATGCGCTTCACGGTCAGACGTCATGATGACTATGCATTAAACGGGAGTCAACACTTACTATCGATTCATGGGGTAGGGGGTAAAGTGCTGGTCAGACGGGAGTTCACACAACTTATCAATTCGTCTGCTTGGGGGGCGCTGGTCAAACGGGAGTTCAGAACATTTCTCAATTCGTAGGGGTTGGGGGCGCTGGTCAAAAGGGAGTTCAGACAATTCATCAATTCTTCAGCCTGGGGGGTGCTGGTCAAAAGAGAGTTCAGAACATTTCTCAGTTCCTAGGGGTTGATCGCTGATCGCTGCTGGAAAGGTAGTAAAAACAATATATTGATAGATTGGAACATTTATTAATACACGTAAAAGGGTGGGTGCTGCTCTCAGAAGGTAGTTACAACAATTCATTCAAGGGGAGGGATGGGCTATTATGAAAAAGGAGTCCTGAGAAATTATCAATTGATGGGGATTGTTGGGAGTTGTTCAAAATTTACTCAAGAAAATATTTCAAAGGTTAAGGGCATTGACTTCATCGATATCAGTATTATTTGCAGAAACTATTAGAGATCATTATTTAGATTGATCACCATGATTCTCAAGCACGACATTGAATACATATCCTTCGTGCACATCATTAATATTCTTAGGTATCCGTTTCTGACGGATCTTAGCCTTTGGCAATCAACAGTTACTTGGCAGTTTTTTCGGCATAATTAATCAATATATATGCGCAAGCTAGCGAAATTGATTGAGAAACGGTGAATTTGGATTGGGAAAGGATGAGCTTGGATATATTAATAACATAAAGTTTGGAGAGTGACATGGAACAAATGGAAGAAAACTCAAATAGAACGAGCGATAGCGAAGCACAAAGTAAGGAAACTGCAGCGCAGAAAGAAACTAAAGACGTCCCTGTAGAAGAGAAAGAAAAGGACAAAATAAAGGAACAAGATCCTGATGATTTATTGAAGTGTGTTGAAACCGATTTCAAACTGATGCGGGATGTTTTCAATTTTCTCGAGAAGAAGAATAATGACATCAAGGGCAAATCAATCTATCCAGAAGATTGCAACACTCAGACCAAGCAGAGAAGTCTACGCCGTTATGCTGCAAAGTATTCATTGGAAGGTAAGTGAATGTAACACAGTAGCAACCAGCATAGAGGATACACAAAATCAAGATTTGGGGGGGGGGGGGGGTATCTTAGCATGTTGGTAGTACGGGGACAGGCCATTTTTTATGGGAACTGGTAGAAATATTTGTTGTTCGGAAGTAAAGTTGGCTATAANAATCGACTAGAATCAAGTAACAGGAAAGTTGTACAAAACCCTTATATTGCTACTTTAACCCTATTCTAACCGGGGGGGTATCTTAGCATGTTGGTAGTACGGGGACATGCCATTTTTTATGGGAACTTGTAGATATATTTGCTGTTCTGAAGTAAAGTTGGCTATAACAATTGTTCACAGCTTGCAGAATTATGGTCCAAACTTTTATCATATTTGTGGAATTATGACCTTGAAATGCTCCAAATTTGCCGAATTATAAGTACGATATTTCGGGCAAAATGGCACGTCCCCATATAATTACAGGTAAAGATAACCCCCTGCTCTGATATCAAGACAGCAAATCGACTAGAATCAAGTAACAGGAAAGTTGTACAAAACCCTTATATTGCTACTTTAACCCTATTCTAACCGGGGGGGTATCTTAGCATGTTGGTAGTACGGGGACATGCCATTTTTTATGGGAACTTGTAGATATATTTGCTGTTCTGAAGTAAAGTTGGCTATAACAATTGTTCACAGCTTGCAGAATTATGGTCCAAACTTTTATCATATTTGTGGAATTATGACCTTGAAATGCTCCAAATTTGCCGAATTATAAGTACGATATTTCGGGCAAAATGGCACGTCCCCATATAATTACAGGTAAAGATAACCCCCTGCTCTGATATCAAGACAGCAAATCGACTAGAATCAAGTAACAGGAGAGTTGTACAAAACCCTTATATTGCTACTTTAGCCCTATTCTAACCGGGGGGGGTTTTCGCCCCCCCCCTACCAAACTTATTTTTGCTGCGAAGCAGCATTATATTCTTATTCAATGCTAGCGATTTAGACTCTGTCTGTGTGTGGGTGTGTGTGTGTGTGTGTGTGTTTTCAACAATTTTTGCAGACCTTGTTGTGGCTGTCNTACTTCAATTTGCATATTGAAGTCATTATGCAAAATTCTTAATGCTCTTTTCTGAACACGGTCTACCTGATTATTGGATGTCTTCCCATGGTACATCCAGATCAAGGGGCAATAATTGAAATTAGACATAACAAATGTGTTATAGAGGCTACATTGCTGTTGATCACTGAACTGAATAACTATACATAACCAATAGTATTTACATACTGCATAGTTCAAAGGTCAAAATGCTAAATACTACAACCTCTACGACAAAATGGCTCAAAATTCAGGTTTCCGGAGCTTAACGATGGGAAAACAAGCTGTGACTACTCAGATTAATTTAGCCATAAAGTAGAAAATCTTTCACTTTAACTCGTTAAATCATGTGCAGTGATTCCCGCGACAGAAAACCAAAAAAGATAGGAAAATTAGTCCAGTTTTTGTGTATTTAAAACTATGAGTCCTAGTTTGAGCGATGGGCGACGAGGTAATATTGAAGGTAGTAGTAGCGATAACCAGGACGAAAATCAGAAGTCTCAAAATAAATTCGGGTTCTAATCCATAGCTTTTCTATTTTTAAAGGTGGGACAATACAGTCAGCAGGCAAAACAAGTACTGGTCAAGGTTCTTTGTTCCTGATAAACAAGCCTACTCCTGGAGTCTGGAAACTAAGCGTGCCAGTGAGGTCTACAAATCATTTTGTGACAGTTAGAGGCATAAGTGAAGAAAATATTGACTTTGAATATTTCTTCCTCGTTGAGGCAAAAGTTGCCAGAAAGCCAAAATCAATAACATCGAATTCACCTGTTAAAGGTAAGTCTCTCTCTCCTGTAAAGAACGCATGTGAACCATCGTGCTTTGCAAGATTAGCAGCATGGTGGAAAACAGCTGCGAAGCACCTGTCCTTCTCGCGAGGCTGCCCAGCAAGTTAATTTGTTTCGATCACCAGGATTGACGCGATGACATGAGCTTGTCGGAGCGTCCCATCATCACCAGGAGCGTCCCATATGTCTTTCAGTATGATGTGTGTTTTAACGTTATACAACTAGGCCTATTATCTTCGGAGCAGATATCTTGACAGTTCCATCACCAAAACAACCATAAAACGAGCTAAAGCAGCACTATGAACGAGGAATGCAATGGGAAAAGCAACAAATCAAAGCGTTTGAATTTTAAAGAGCCTGATAGACTTGGATTCGGCCTGCAGTTGATTTTCTTATGATATGAACATGTCGTCTCTTCTCAGACAAAACTCGCAAAGCATGATGGTTGACATGCGTCCTTTAAGATAACTCTGATTTCCACTATAGTGACGAGAATGTTCTCGTTCATAAAACAATTCTCGTCGGAAATAAGTTGATTTGGATCCAGAGTACAGAATTCCAAGCCATGCCATTGAAAAGAACAACTTTATACCCAGCCTGGTTCCCTGCGTCAACTTGACCGCGTTCGCGTGAGAGTCCTGGACGCCTGGGAAGCGATTCGTTGACTGTTATTTTAGTGTGATTTATTATTTTAGACCGCTTCCGTGGAGCCCAGTCCACCTAGTCGAAAATGACGTCAGGGAACCAGACTGCTTCATACCTAGTCTCTCAAGGGAAGCAAGTTCGCAGGAAAACAAGAAATCTATTGAAGCCGATACTCTGAAACAAAGGCAACATTGCACTGCAGTTGCAGTTATCATCATGGTTTCGTAAACTCCCAAATATAGAAGGTGTTCCAAAAAAGTTGTGCCCTGTTTGTGTGGCTGTTGTGAGGGAGTTGTACCTTCTATTGTCCCATTTTTACACAGTTGCATAGTAGTAGAGGCTTCAACTTAGAGTTTGAGACCTTGTTTGAGTCAATCTGATGAGTGGCTGCTGATTTATGGTGCGAGAAAGGCAAAATAAGTGGTTGCAAAAACACCACCAAAGCAGCACGACCTTTGTTCTCCAGCAATGTCAAAATCAAGTAAATTTTGAAAGAAAAGGTTCTAGTATTTTATTCCAATTTTTCTACATTTTTCAAAGGGTTAATAGTGTTGTATTATAGTTAAACAGCACTATTAACATATTTAAAAATGTAAAACTATTGAAATACAACGCTAGAACCCTTCTTTCAAAATTTACCTGATTTCAACATTGCAGGAGAACAACGGAAGTGCTGCTTTGAAGCAACTACTCTTTTGAGTTTCTTGTGCCATAAATCGGAAACCACTTGTCAGATTTATCCAAACAAGCTCTCAAACGCTAAGTTGAGGTCTATCCTATGCAAATGTGTAAAAACCGGGATAATTGAAGTTACAGCTCCTCCACATCAGCCACACAAACGGGGCACAACTTTCATGGGACACCATGTAGTTGGAGGTACACAAAGTTGATAGGATGTAAACAAAGGTTTTGCATTTAATATTTTGCAGGGAGACTAGCGACGTTGTTAATCACGATTCCAGCTCACAAGAAAACACAGCCATCATCTCTTCAGATGCAAGTCGTAAACAGTGCATTTAAACCATCACTGACCGTGAATCTGAGGCAATACGGACGCTCAGCTGGAAGATACATGGGAACATTCCCAACGCCATCACATGACTTCAAACTAATCCTAAACGGCAGAACAAAAGAGAACAAGCCATTCAAAAGATTAGCTAATGGGATCGTCAAACCAAAGAGCGCTGTTATTCATGTTTTTGCTGCACCAAGAGGCTTCGTTTTATCTAGAACAGGATCATCCACTATTCTGCTGTTTGCCTTGCACAATTTTGGCGCAAATGAGCACTTCCAAGTTAAATCTAAAGAGCTGAAGAAATATATATACCGGCAACCGAAACGCATCATTAGCATCAAAGGTCGCATGGCATTGTTTAGTGTTGCTTTTAAAGCTCCTAGAGGTGCAAAGAAAGGCAAGACTCATGATGTCGTTGTGTCCGTTGTGGGAAAAACGTCCGGCACAAGGGCTTCCATGCATGTGCAAATGCTAATCCTATAACTGGACGCAAGATGTACAATTTTATAAAAAGTGTAATCTATAGTTGGGATCAAGAACAAGAACAAGTATTTTGAGAAAAAACGTTTTCACGAGAGACGTCATAGCTGAGAGCAAAATGACTTATTTCATAAAATTATAATCTATGTTTGAGATTTTAGAATAATTTTCATAGGAATTGCATTATTAGGATACTGCATGCGATTGCAACCGTCAAATATACCCTCGTATATTCATTGAGAAGCAAGCATCTTCACGAAATAAGTCATTTTTACCTTCTTTTCTGAGAAAGAGGTCTTCGGGAGGCGCCTCCAAATTCCCACAAATATGAAACCCCGTTTACACTGTACCAGTACAACTTTGGATCCGCAACAAAAGCGTAACGGATCAGCCTCCTGTTTACACTGTTCCTGCTGCTCCGTAACACTTTCGTTCCTTCTATCAGAAAGAATAATTTTGTTTTGGACCAGTGTAAACGCTCTTGAATCGTAACAACTTTGTAACGGATCAAAACTGTACCGGTACAGTGTAAACGTGGTCCGAAAAGGCTATCTGGTTAAAGGGAATGTAAGCATATAAAAGTGGCTCAAGCCACTTGCGGTTAAATTCTAACCAATCAGATATCAGTATTTCCTGCTGACGTAGATGAGTTACCCAAATATGGTGCGGCGTGTGTCAAAGTCCATTGTCTTTGCACAGCTATTTTTATCAAAGGCTTATATATGCTGCCTGGTTCAAACGTCGAACTTCTCATGTGCTGAACTTAACTCATGAATTAAGTACATGAGAAGCGCGACGTTTGAATCAGTTCGGTACGGCAGATTTAGTTAAGAGCGGCAACCTACTTTAGCTAGGCAGATCTTGCCGAGCTACGCGACTCAAGCACGGCTCGGTTTCAAACGTCGAACTTTTCATGTGCCGAACTCAATGCATCATTTATTTTCTATCCCACAATTCGTTTCTCTCTTATGGAGCGCATGCGTAAAATACCATTTTGGCGCGAAAGAATCTGGAAAGAACAAAAACAACATGGAGTCTGCATATGCGAAGGTTTGTTGTGTTTGTTCGTCTGCCACGAAATATCGGCGTATTGGTTGCAAGACTTCCATATGCAATAGGTGCTCTATTGCAGAGCTTGACGAAACTTGTGAAAATTGGATTGCAGGGAAATAAGTGAGCTACTGTTCTTTTCTTCTTCAAGTTCATTCCGGCCGCCACTGTCAATTTTCTCGATGTTGTTAACAACAGTAGAGCAAGTAGTGCCACTTGAATTCTCCTTCTTCTTTGCTCCATTAAAATTCGTAATCTTGCTTTCCTTCTAGATTCCACCAGCAAACTTTTCATAACAGCAAATCGCGTGTTCATGTTGGGAGCCATCTTGTAGAGTGTTAATAAACAGGCGTGAAGTACTTCATGTTAGAATTTTCATTTGGACTTAGGAGCGGCACAATTAGGTTCGACGTTTGAAATGGGAGTCGTGCCNGGAAAGAACAAAAACAACATGGAGTCTGCATATGCGAAGGTTTGTTGTGTTTGTTCGTCTGCCACGAAATATCGGCGTATTGGTTGCAAGACTTCCATATGCAATAGGTGCTCTATTGCAGAGCTTGACGAAACTTGTGAAAATTGGATTGCAGGGAAATAAGTGAGCTACTGTTCTTTTCTTCTTCAAGTTCATTCCGGCCGCCACTGTCAATTTTCTCGATGTTGTTAACAACAGTAGAGCAAGTAGCGCCACTTGAATTCTCCTTCTTCTTTGCTCAATTAAAATTCGTAATCTTGCTTTCCTTCTAGATTCCACCAGCAAACTTTTCATAACAGCAAATCGCATGTTCATGTTGGAAGCCATCTTGTAGAGTGTTAATAAACAGGCGTGAAGTACTTCATGTTAGAATTTTCATTTGGACTTAGGAGCGTCACAATTAGGTTCGACATTTGAAATGGGAGTCGTGCCAAACACGCTCAGTTGCCGCACCAAATTGAATTAAGTTCGGCCATAGCCAATGGTTCGGCACATGAGAAGTTCGACGTTTGAACCAGGCCTCTTTAAGGAAACAAAAACTTTAAACAGTTTACGTCAGGGAACCAGACTGGGAAAATATCTTTCTTCAGTGAAAAGGAATGTCCTGCTACTTTGTTTTTATAAAAAGCATATGAGAATTTTTGCAATAGTAGCGTGAGATTGAAGTAAACAATTTGAAATGCAAAGACATTGTGAAAAAGACTTTAAATACCCATAGCTAACCATGATCCTTTGTGGCTCCAAAAACGACTTTCGTATGATGCGAACGTCGTTTCTGGTCTTTCTTCTGTTGTTTATTCTTCATTCGACGCGCAAAGGATCATGGTTGGCAATGGGTCTCTAACAATTGAAATAAAATAACACTAACAAAGGGGCAAGTGATCATCTATCCACGAAGCTTTATAAGACTCATGCGGAGACAGAATGGCTTCAACGCTATTTGAACTTACAAAATCATTTAGAATTCTGGCTGGACACATTCTAAAATTTAAGAAAGAGATCTCCACAAGAATAATTGATATCAACAACCACCTTTGCTTCAAGCAGATATTTTGAAAACAGCGTCAGCATCTAACAAAAGTACAGCTGGAAAGCAAACAGTTATTCCGTGGATGTTGTCCTAATCCGTTGAATAAATTTCATTCCATAATCAATCTTTGCTTTATTCAAGCGCATCCAGCATGAGAAACCGATCACAAAAGCACCACTGTTCTAAAACAGTGAGGCTCAGAGTAGTGGTTTTAGGAGAATCCCACTCACTAACAATGTTTAGGAATCGCTGAGTTAACGTGATATTTGTTCTTGTTTATTTTTGCTCCTCGAGAAAGTTGTAGGTAATTTGTCTGCAATCAAGATTGTCCATTAAGCGAAACGTTATTTTTAACGATCATTCAATTCAATCAATAATCATGATCATTTGGCACTGGAGATTGAAAGACTGGAGACTGGAGATTTGGAGAATAAAACAGGGAAACGCTGCTGAGAAATTAGACTCAAAGACATCGAAGATGGGAACGATAAAGGGGAAATCATCATAACTGAAGTAAGTAAACCTTAGAACAAACCAGAGTCAATTTTCAATATTTTGATCACACGAGTTTGACGACTGTGTGCGTTTCTATGTCTTTGTCCAAGAAAGTTGTCTCGTGTGAGTCTCATGTGTGGTCGATTCATATCGCAGAAATTTGTAACGAACTCTCGACAAAACGAGCTTGTTTCTGGTTGCTTAAAAAATACATTTGGGTAGCGCTGAGGCAGAAAACTATCCCAGGGGGAGGGGGTACTCCCTATCTTTCAATACGGGAGGGTCCATGCTAATTTGATATTTGGGATCTGAAATTTTAAATTAAATCAATATTTGGGGTCTGTGAACAACAACATAAACATAATTCAATATTTGGGGTCCATGAATCTGAAAAAGGGAGAATCGTGAAATTTATCATTCGTATGCCCCGTACTTTAGTGTTCATCCTTTAAAATATAATGCAATAAATAACCATATTTGGGGTCTCCATAACCCAGAATAAAAAACAAATAACAATATTTGGGGTCTCCAAAACCTTAGACTCAATATTTAGGGGTCAGCAAAGAGATACTGGCATGGACCCCTCCGTATTGAAAGTTTGGGAGCACCCCCCCCCTGGGAAAACTACTCCAAGCCTCCAGGTGAATAATCCATTAGAGTAGCCACTCCATTTTGTATGCACGTTGGGGGTATCGATTTTCACGATTTTGGTACAAGGAACGGTATCGATTTTCACGATTTTGGTGCAAGGAACGGTATCGATTTTCGTGATTTTGGTATAAAGTACAAATAAATAGGCCATTTTTGAAAAATTTGGTATAAAGTCGGGTATAATTTTTCGAAAATTTGGTATAAGGTCGGGTATACATTTTCGAAAAATTGGTAAAAGGAACGGGTATGTTTTTGGAGCTTCGATGGCACGTGCCCAACCAAAATCTAGTAAAGTGCCCCACCCAGGGAATTGTGCCAAAGGTTACACAACTTTGTTTCCGAGTTAGAGGTCACTATTATGGGCTGGATAACAGGCTAGAGATCACGCGATCTTATCACGATTTGTCAAGAATTATACTTCCTGGTAGCTAATTAGCCTATTCTTTAGTCAAGTTGCTCATTAAGAAATCAAATAACGAAACATTTACGCATGCGTAAATGTGTTTTAACGACAAGGCGATGCATGGTTACATGGTTTCCCTAACCTTGTCCCCAGTCCCCAGCATTTTGGGGCGTACCCCGCGTGGCAGCAAAATGCCTTGATCACTCCTCGATAGCCACTCTTTCCTGTTGCATTCACACAGTGCAGTTCAGAGTTTCCTTAAACGAAATTTTCGAATATTATCATGATGTCAGCCCAAGAAGTCATCAAGTCGAAAGAAACGTGCCTTGCGAAATACGAATGGTTTCGTAAGACCAAGCAAACCTTACAGCTTCGTTGCGCTGCATATGGTTTATCAACCAAGGGTAAGAAAGCTGCACTTATCGACAGAATATTTGCCTATCTCCACCCAACCGCTGTTCACGACGAAGGAACCCCCGAACTTGACGGAGGAGATTCAGAACAGGAAGAGGAAGAACCCGAAATGAATCACACGATAACCAGACCACCTTCCCAGGTTCCTGGTCCAAGTGATGATCACCTCCGCAATATGATACGTCAGGAAATGGCAAAAGGTACGCAAGCCCCCAACCAAATAGCCCAACACCAGCTCCCAAATGCAATCAATGTATTTCAGCAGCCGATGACCCAGCCACTATCCCCTGCTTCCTTTGCCTTGTCTCCCAATCACAACGCCCTCTTCACACAGAATGGAGTGAACGGCATGCAGAATTACAGCCAGCAGCTCCAAATGCCAGTATCAGCCCCACAACAAATGCTTGCACAACATCAAGGTAACTTTTCAAATGTTTCCTCTTTGCCCAACCGTTTCACTCTCCTTCCGCCCATCTCTGAAAAGGCGTTGAGAGAGATAAGAAACAAAGATTTTGTTGAGTTGAACTCATTGCTGCCAAATGCGTTATATGACGGAACTTCTGATCTTGATAACCTCTATCTCAAAGTCAACCCCACTGCAAACGGAGAACAGCAGCTCTCGTTTGCTTCCAAAAATTCAAAAAAGCAAAAAGTGAAAGATTCACAATCCTGGCTTGAAGCTTGGAATATTTTCATCCGAGCTATGGTGAATTTCCACCCAGAACTAGGCCCTGAACTGCTAGCTTACCAGGAGTGCATCTGCACATTCCAAAGAAGATACCCATTCTCTTCTTGGTCTAGGTACGACGCTGCCTTTCGAATGAATATCGCCATGAACAAAAACCTATCCTGGGCCCGTCATGACGAATATGCTTTCAACAAATTCATTCGTTGCACAATAGAGAATGCCCCTAAATGTTTTATTTGCTCTTCTGGGAGTCACCTAGCAAATGTCTGCCCTCAGAAGTTTTTTCGTGCCAAACTGGATACCAAAACCACTGCAACATCCAGTCCAAACCAAAATGCTGGCACGCCCTACTGCAAATATTTCAACACCAACAGTTGCAGCAACCCGAAGTGCCGCTTTACCCACAAATGCCACAAGTGTAACGGCAACCACCCACTTACAAGCTGCAGAAGTTCTGTTTAATAACTTTAATCCTTTGCCAAAGAAAGCTCCGACACCTATAAACTTAACAAACTTAGAATTCGAATTGAAAACGTATGCAGTAGCATCAAAAGAGAATCTCATTTCATCCTTAAAAGACGGGTTTGACATTGGGTATCAAGGCCCAGAATTTCAATTGTTATCAAAGAACTTACAATCAGCTTTCCTTCATCCTGAGGTACTATTAGAGAATATTTTAGCAGAATTAAAAGAAAATCGTATTGCAGGCCCCTATTCTGCACCACCACTAACAAACTTCCGCACATCCCCTATCGGGGTTGTTCCGAAAAAAGACTCAGTTAAATTTCGAACTATAACAGATTTATCATCGCCTCGTGGGCTATCAGTGAACGATTTTATTCCAGACTCCGAGTCGGCCGTACGTTTTAATCACTTCGACGAAGCAGTGAAAATAGTAGCAAAGTTAGGACAAGGCGCACTTCTTGCAAAATTAGACGTTAAAAGTGCTTTCAGAATTTGTCCGGTTCGCCCAGGCGATTGGCATCTTCTCGGTTTTTCCTTTAAAAACATGTACTTTGTGGATCTTTGTTTGCCTTTTGGCCTGAAATCCTCTGTAAATAGATTTTCACAATTAGCAGACGCAATATTATGGATTTTGAAAAACAATTACGCAATCGAAAATGCAACTAATTATTTGGACGACTACTTTTTAGCAGCCCCAGGAGCGTCTCAGCAATGTCAAGAGCAATTAAATTTAGCTACTTCGGTATTTGCGAACCTTGGAATACCTCTTGCTCCAGAAAAAGTGGTAGGGCCGTTAAACGTGATAACTTATCTAGGAATCGAAATAGACTCAACAAAAATGGAACTTCGTTTACCCGAGAAAAAGATTAAGGAAATGGTAGAAATTCTGGCACAATTCAAAGACAAAAAGAAATGCACTAAACGGGAACTCCTGTCTCTGATAGGCAAGTTATCTTTCGCTTCAAAAATAATTCCATCAGGCCGTACTTTTCTTCGCCGTTTAATAGATCTTTCAACCACAGTTAAAAGGTTATCACATCGCGTCTCTCTAAATTATGACGCTAGAGAGGACATAAACTGGTGGTTACAATTTTTACCAGCATGGAATGGCCGACAAAAAATTCTAGATAACAGCACCACATTATGTCCGTCAGTGGAATTGTACACAGATGCGTCAGGCCAAATTGGTTTTGGAATTTATTTTAAAGGCGAATGGGTTGCCAGAAAATGGCCTAACGAGTTTGCTCAAAATTCTATACAATGGAAAGAACTGTTCCCAATCTATATCGCTTGTTTTATTTGGGGTAAACAATTTCAAGAAAAAAGGCTACTGTTTCATTGCGATAATATGGCAATAACAAACATCTGGGCTACCGGGACATCNTGGGACACCCGGTACATGCCATTTTATAGCAAAAAGGCTAACTTAGGTGTTAAAACTTATTTCGCTAAAATAGCCCATTTCGTTGTAGAGTTGTCAGTAATTTTGCTAACAATCTGTTTTTGAACATAAACAATTAAATAAAGCAGAATACTTAAGTGCAAAGATTTAGTATTACACTACATGGAGCCAGAAGAATGCTGGATGAAGATGAAGAATTAGAAATATTGATACAGTCTTCTCTAGTTTGAGCTTATGAACAGTGACATGGAGCAAAAACAAAAGATAGGAATCAAATCTTTTCCCTTTTAGCCGCCTTTGCTAACACACATAGCCCCATGGCCGCCGGGGAAAGCCTCATTTCCACGGACCAATCAGACTGCGAATTCCAGGCAAGTCTCGATCGCAAGCAAAAAAGACAACAGACGTTTAGTAGATGTTTACTAAATTTTACCCACCTTCATAAAACGTGACAAGGACAAAAAATTGCTTGAAATTTCCCGAATTTTTTTGAAGAAATCTTCTCCCCAGATGTTGGCGTACACAATGTTTGTGACTTTGGAGGGTTTAGGCTCTGGGGAATTTAACAGCTTTTTTGTTTCAAGACATTTTCCAACCTCCTAAACATCATTCGAAAGCGCAGGTCTTCGCAAATAGTAATATGAAGCTAGATGTTGCATAGAGTGACTGGTTTGGTTGTTGCTTGTCATAGATTGCATTATAGTCGGGTCTTTTACTCCTACACATTCTTAATGAAATTTTACAGAAAACCCTCGATCAGGGTCTCTTTCGGAGCTCGCACTTTCAGAAGAAACAACTCTTATGCTATTCTGCTCATAGATTCCTAATCAGAAGGCATTACGGTTTCATAAAATGCCAAATTTGGTTTGCAAAATCGAAAAACGAAAACCTTCAACTAATTCTCAAGGGCGTAAACCTCCCTTAAGTCACCAAAATTTCATAACCCTTACAAGATTCAAGTTCCACTAGCTAAGTTCTTTCGAATGATACCTAGTTTGCAGTATTTTGCAGAAAAATGGCAGTTCTTTGGCCAAAAACAAGTTTGGGCAACAAAATTTTTGGGGGTACTTTAGATTTGTTTTTTGTGCTTGAGTGCTGTGTCGTATCGTTGTTCTTTGTTCTTTGACGTCAGATTGTGTTTGTTTGATGTATGAGCTTCGCTTTTCCACTTTGTTTCGATTCTTCTTTGCCAGTGGCTGATTCCCTGAATCTTTAACCGCCTCGGGAGTATCTTTACCCTATTCGTTCGAATCCTTCCGGTTCGGTTCATTTGGCGTCGTTCGCAATGCGATCTTTTTCCTATGATGTTAGATGTCGAATCTGTCTTGTTGTTGATGTTGTTGTAGTTGTAATGCTCTTTGTTATTAGACGTCAGGTTGTGCGTCTTCGTAGTACGAGTTTAGCTTTTCGTTCGTTTCACTCCATTTCGTTTGGCGTCGTTCACAATTTGATGTGTTCCCTGTGTTGTCAGGTCAGATGTCGGTGAGTTGCATTCTTCGTTGCTTCTACGGTGTTTCATTGTTTTTCTGTTCTAGTATTTCGTAGCGTATTTCATATATATCTCATATTTTCATATTTGATTCTTTTAGGGAGGGTTGCTCTTCAGCAGCAGCTGGTTTTCAAGGGGCCCTCAGATAAAAACATTGATTGCAATCTAGGAACAAATTAAGAAACTATCAATTAAATCAAACTAAAACACCCTAGTTACAATATTTAAAACCTGTATACAATGCTGTTCAATACTGAAAATCAAAAGAAAAAAATCCCCATCTCTAAATAATTTTCTTACAACTATACAGGAAGGATGCCTGCTTAGACTCGGCTGAGAGGCTATTCTACAGTTTTGCACCTCTATAAGAAAAACAGCTTTGGCTAACAAGGACAGATTTTGTAACATAATAGCAACAGTTGCTTTGGATTGACACCGCAATTCAAAGCGATTAGCGATTGTCTGAAGACAAAAGAAATTCTCTCGACCAGTAATTCAAAACAAACAAAGCCGCAAAAGTTGCCCTGAAACCAGTCGGGTGAAATGTCGCCTTGTGCACGCGAAAGGTGGTTTTTAACAGAAGTCATGAGTAAATATCCAAAGAAGAAGGATATATCTAAACATCTGCCTCGGGCATTTTACTTGTTTGGTTCAGAACCCGTTTGGTAGGCGATTCAATTCTCGTATTTTTTTGGGTGTAATTAAAACACTTACAGCTCAGCTTCTGAACCAAATAAAAAGAATGCCCGAGGCAGATGTTTAGATATATCCTTCTTCTTTCGATATATNTCAAAGCGATTAGCGATTGTCTGAAGACAAAAGAAATTCTCTCGACCAGTAATTCAAAACAAACAAAGCCGCAAAAGTTGCCCTGAAACCAGTCGGGTGAAATGTCGCCTTGTGCACGCGAAAGGTGGTTTTTAACAGAAGTCATGAGTAAATATCCAAAGAAGAAGGATATATCTAAACATCTGCCTCGGGCATTTTACTTGTTTGGTTCAGAACCCGTTTGGTAGGCGATTCAATTCTCGTATTTTTTTGGGTGTAATTAAAACACTTACAGCTCAGCTTCTGAACCAAATAAAAAGAATGCCGGAGGCAGATGTTTAGATATATCCTTCTTCTTTCGATATATGCCCATGTTTCCTCTTAAAAACCATTTCTGGAATGCACAACGAGCAAAAGCTAGCTGCCTGGGTTTCACAGCAAATTTTGCGGCTTTGTTTGTTTTGAATTACTGGTTGAGAGAATTTCTTTTGTCTGCAATTGTTAATCGCTTTGAATTCCAAAGCAATTGTTGCTATTGTGTTACAAAATCTGTCCTTGTTGCTCTGGCCATTTGTTGACCTTATCATTAGTAACCTCAAGTCCGTCCCCGTATTACGAAGGCTATAGGATGAGCATTGCGAATTTCAGGTGAAGAGATTACAAAGGTATTGTGGAGCCAGCTCATTCAGGGACTTGGAGACCATTTCTTTTAGATTCATCAGTTACCAGTTCGTCAACAATGGTCTTCCATCCTAGACCTTCAATAAAAGGCAAATGGCAATACTTTGTTTTGACCAGTGGTGGATTTAAGGGGGCAAGTGGGGGCAACTGCCCCCTTTTACGATGGAAAATCAGCTTGGTGCCCCTTTCTTAGCGAGAAGTGCGCCCCTCATCGTGACCAAACGCAGTCTTTTTTAACTGATTCGATCAAAATATGGGGAAAACACATAAATCAAGGCGTTATTTAGTAGAAAAACAAACACATTTTCTTAACCAGAAGCCCAAAAATTTTCACGCGCCTTCGGCGCGCTTACCTTCTATTATATTTTCGGCGCCCTCTCTGCAGGTTGCCCCCCTTCAACTTCGGGCTGTATCCGCCCCTGATTTTGACTCATCTGCTACTACTCTTATTTTACCTTTCAGTTGAAAATTACACAGAGAACAGTCCTACATATAGGTCTATAAATTGGATGAGCGTCAGATATGGTGCTGCTTCAGCTGTCAACAATTCTTATATTATCGACCGTTGTTTTCAGTGGGGAAACACTTGCGTACTCATTGTGTGAATCCCACAGCAGCGAAAACTGTAACGGAACGAGAACAGAAGTTCTAATGGACATAAAATACATATGGAATCGTGGTGCATCAACAACAACGACCAAATCGTTAATTACTGAAGGATTTTTGTTATGTTTGATAATGCTGACGTCACTCATTGGAAATGGAGCCCTCATTGGAACAGTGATATTGGAGGAGAGGTTCCGCACACCTACTAACCTCCTTGTGATTAGCCAATGCGTTGCCGACCTCGGATTGACATTTACTGTTGTCATGCTGTCGTTTGTTGCCATGTGCCAAGGAGGTTGGCAGCTGTCTCCTGCTTTGTGTTTAATGCAAGTGTTTTTCAACAGACTGTTTTTATATTCGACCGTTCTCAACTTTGCACTTTTAGCAATCGATCGCTATATTGTTATCGTCAAGACCAAAAGTTTGAACAGGCTCAGTAAAAAATACATTTTTATGTTTTGCTGTGGTTTATGGACAGTGGCTTTGGCTCTAGCATTCCCATGGGACGTTTTCTTATTTCCTTCCGAAGTATGGTTTGAAGTTACGACAACATTTTGTTACGCCAGGCACACGATACCGGGGCAGCGTGCATCGACTATTGTCGTATCTGTGAGAGTAATTTTCCTTGTGATCATACCAGGCCTGATAATGATATTTTGCTTTTACCATATATTTGGTGTTGTCAGGACGAACAGGCGTAAAGTAGGACCATCGACTGTTTCGAACTGGCGTAAAATAGCAGTTGCGGTTTACGCGAAGTCAGCTTATACAAGTATGGCAGTACTAGTATCGTTCTGTTTGTGTATTGTGCCATTTCTGGTGATATTTGGACTAAGTTTGATTGGCACGAGTGTCTCATTTCGCGTTATGTCGTCCTTTAAAGATATTTACTACGCCAATGCAGCAATTAAACCATTTATTTATATCGCAAGAAGTGTGCCGTGGTCGAAAAAGTTACGAAGGTTGCTCATGAAGAGACCGAAAGTGAAACGAGCCGTAGCTAATTCACCGGCCTGCAGAAAGTCGTCTAGATATGTCGTATCGCATCGTCAGATGAATCAAAAACCTGTCATCAAGACTCAAAGGACCACTGGTGTGAAGCAGTTTAGCACAAAAGACTTTCATGAACTTTTTTGTGTAAGCGGCACGAGGCAAGCATGGGACAGTGATAGAAAATAAGGTTTAACTTCGAAGCTGAATACCAAGATAGCTTCCCCTAAGCTTTCTAGAGGAGTGACACGCGCCCTTCTGTTACAGTATCATTTGGCATATAATGGATAACATTGGTTGAATTTCTGTATGAAAATTGTAAATTTTTATAAAAACAACAAAAGGCAGATTTTTGTAAGAATAGCACCAGTTGCCATTGATTACCACGCCAGTAGAAAGCGATTAGCGATTTCACACAAAGCGGTTGCAACGCCTGAGTAATCAATAAATGGATGTAAATTGTAAAGAAAGCAGACCGCAAAAGTTGCTCCGAAACATAGGTATGTAAAGGCTAGTTTCCAGTCAATGGAATTTTCCGAGAGGGCGGAATTTCTTTTGTTTACGACAGAGAATGTTGCTTTGCAATTGAATAGAAATTTAAGGTTGAGTGACTTTTGATTGTGTAAAATTCCGCCCGCTCGGAAAATTCTACTGACTGGAAACTGGCCTTAACTCAGTCGTTGTGCACGCGAAAGGGATTTTTTAAGAGAAGAAACGAGAATATATCGAGAGAAGAAGGAAATATCTAAAAATCTTCCGCCTAAATTTTATTTATTTAATTCGGAAGCTGAATAGTAGGACTTTAAACTTTCATAATGTTTTTGTGGAATGCAAACAATTATTGCTCGGTTTTTGAATCAAATAAATGAAATTTAGGCGGAAGATTTTCTTACAGATTCTTCTCATTTCAATCGTTTTTGCGGTCGGCTTTGCTTACATTCTTATCTTGATCACTGGGGCGTTCAAATCCCTTATGCCTGCAATCATTAATCGCCTTGAAAACGGTATCTTCAAAGCTTGTTCACTTTAGCCCAAAGCTTCAGTTATATTGAATTGAATATATGTACCTTGTTGTATCTCGAATAAATTATTGTATTCTAACTCAACAGTTTCTTATTTGGCAACATTCAATTAATTACACTGATTTTTTTAAAAAAGAAACCGCTAATAAGAAACTGTAGCAGCCTCTTCCAGAAAATTAAGAAACTATACAAGAAGCAACCAACTATCATTTCAAGGTTATGGAACTTTTTCAATTTCAGTTATAACTTGCAAAGTATTTTTTATACAGAAAGTATATTACAGCCCAAGTAATAAAAAAAGTATAATTTTTATTCTTCATTTGACTCATTCTCATAATTCTTTGTTCAAAAAGAGGTCCTTGGTGAATTTTCATATATTGTGCCATTCAATTTCATGAAAAATGAATAAACTCTGCAAGAAACTTTTACTACGACTTGCCACCATGGATACACCGGTTCCCATTAGATCACCGAAGTTAAGCATGGTTGGGCCAGGTCATTACCAGGATGGGTGACCTCCTGGAAACACCCGGTATCGTAGGTACAACACCTCACCAAGGTGTAAAATTGGTACCTCAGTGAGTGATGAAGGCAATAAAAAAAACATCAGAAGCGCCAACTGTAAGGCTGCACGCTGTGTAAACAATAGTCCCCAAGGGAGAAAAAAATGCCTGAGCTGANACGTAACTATTGCTGTGAGTTTTACTGTGAGGCTATCTACTTGTGAGTTTTGTTGCGGAGAACAGCGTGATTCCCGACAAAGTGGCACCTCCGACGGGACTAATTCCTGGGTGCTTTTAGCAGTGACAGAAGAGAGTATCTGGCAAATCAAGCCTCAACCAAACTTTTCAGTGAATTAGTCCTAATTCTATAATTCTGCGATTGGAAATGGGTTCTAAAGAAGCATTAAAGAAACTGGCGGATAAATTCAAGCTGTTGGAAATCAAAGACAAACATACATCGCAGATATTACACGATAACAGGGAGCGAGAGTTAAAAAGACATCTACAAGCAATTTTCAGTCGATTGGAAGAGCTTTACGCCTTGAGAAACAGTGTTGAAGACTGCAAGATTGCGGAAAACGAAGACCCACTAAAGGTTGAAGAATGGGGAGCAGAATTCGAAGGAAAAGTGGGACATTACGAGCAGGTGGTTGAAGACTTAACCAATGCCATTGAAACATTGGATCAGCACAGGGAGAGAACAAAAATCGAGAGTGAAAGGCATGAGGAAGAGCTACGTCTGCAAAAGAGATTCGAAGAGGAGAAACGCATTGAAGAGATGAAACTTTACCTCAGAGAGCAATACGAAATGAAGCATGGCGAAGATAAAATCCCCGTACATGAGGAACACAACGTGAAGGTGAACCTGCCAAAGCTGAGCATAACAAAGTTTAATGGCACGCCTGTAGACTGGATGAGATTTTGGAACCAATTCAGTGCGGAAATAGACAATACAAAGATTTCGAACGTTTCCAAATTTTCCTATCTAAAGGAGCTATTGGATTCAAAGGTGCGTCTTCTCGTTGATGGATTGCCTTTTACGTCTGAGGGTTACGAGAGAGCCAAGAATATACTGCAGACAAAGTTTGGGAAGACAAGTGAGATCATCACCGCACACGTGAAAGGTATAATGGATCTACCTACAATCAATGGAACAAATCCTGTGAGAATACATGAGTTCTACGAGAAACTTGTGACGCATGTTCAAGCAATGGAGACAATGGGAAAGCTGAAGACAATAAATGGATACGTCAGACTTTTGCTTGATAGATTGCCAGGAATACGATCTGACCTTGTGAGAAATGATGACAACTGGGATAGTTGGGAATTTCCACAGCTTGTAGAAGCCCTTCGCAAGTGGACAGAAAGAAACCCAATTGCAAGCGAAAAGAAGGATTACAGTGGATTTCCACGTAAATTTGACAGGACACTTCAGACTGGTCAGAAGCAATGGAAAGAACGGAAATGTGTGTACTGCGGAGGCGACTCTCACAAACCTAGCAATTGTCCTAAAATTAGTTCTTCTGAAGCACGCCGAGAAGTTGTATCCAAGAAAAGACTTTGCTTCAATTGCCTTGGTTCCAGTCACAGAGCAGCAGAGTGCAGAAGCAAGCAAGGGTGTATGAAATGTGGATCAAGACATCACACGTCCATATGTGACAAACCACAGGAAGCAGCAGAGCAGACAATGATGACATCTGAAATTCAACCTGTAACGTATCCAGTTGTAGTCGTGAAGGTTAATGGAGTAAAGTGCAGAGCTCTATTGGACACAGGAGCTGGAAGTTCTTATGCTTCAGCAACACTTATCAATAAACTTGGTATTGGTGCTTCGAGAACAGAACACAGGAAAATAGAGATGATGATGCACACAACGGCAAGGAAGATCCAGATCTACAACTTGAAGATAACCAACTGCGAGGAAGATTTCGAGATACATACCGACGTCAGCAAGGTGGACAAAAGTGTACTGCTGTCTATAGCAAACCCAAATTATGATTCAATGATTAAAAGATATCACCATCTCAAAGGCGTGAAAATGATCGATACCGACTCGAAGAGTGAATTACCGATACACCTTGTCTTGGGAGCAAGCGAGTACTCAAGAATCAAGACCTCTACAAAGCCAAGGATTGGTGATCCGGGAGATCCAGTTGCTGAATATACACGGTTTGGATGGACGATAATTTCACCTGGCGCAGAAGTGAACTTGTCTAACCTATACCTCACCAGGACTACCTCTGAAGATTACGATCGACTGTGTAGACTCGATGTTCTTGGAATTGAGGATTCTCCCGCTGGTGACCAGCAGACAGTCTACGAAGACTTTAAAGATCAACTAACCCGAAGTGAAGAAGGGTGGTACGAATCTGGCCTACTCTGGAAGGTTGGACACCCGCCACTACCTACAAACGAGAAAGGGAGTTTAGGAAGATTGTCAACATTATTGCGGAAGCTGAAGCGTCAACCAACGTTATATCAAGATTACCATGGTGTCATTCAAGAATATTTGGAACAGGGAATCGTAGAAAGAGTTCCAGAGAACGAGGAACCTGCTGGCAAAGTATTCTATATACCACACAAGGCAGTAGTTCGTGAGGACGCTGAAAGTACCAAGCTTCGTGTCGTTTTTGATGCATCAGCAAGACGAGATGAGAAGAGCCCTTCCTTGAACGACTGTCTTGAGACAGGACCTTCACTGCAAAACTTGCTCTGGAGTATCATAGTTCGCAACAGACTAAAGCCAATTGCACTAGCTGGTGACCTAAAGAAGGCGTTCTTGCAAGTGAGAATACGCGAAGAAGATCGTGATACACTGAGATTTCACTGGATCAAGGACATGCAAGAAGAAGAAGTGGAGGTACTGAGATTTACCAGAGCCTTGTTTGGATTGACACAATCTCCGTTTCTACTGGGTGGTACACTTGAACAACACCTTCTATCGTATGACGGTCAGCATTCAGAGGTCCTCAAGGAAATCAGGAGAAGTCTGTACGTTGACGACGTTATCAGTGGAGGGTACACTATCGAAGAAATGCAGCAGTTTAAAGCAACAGCAATTCAAATTTTCAAGGATGCCGGTTTCTCACTGCACAAATGGCATTCAAATGAGAAGCAGCTTGAAGGTGAGCAAATGGAAGCCGTTGATAGTGAGCAGACGTATGCCAAGCAGCAACTTGGAGTAACACACGATGAGACAAAGTTGCTCGGCCTTCATTGGAACAAATCAGAAGATATGATTGCCGTCATGTTTCCTACAAAGTTCGGAGAGACAACAAAGCGAGGAGTTTTACAGACACTCGCATCCATCTATGATCCAATTGGGATAGTATCTCCAGTTACCCTGCGAGGAAAAGTGCTCTTTCGTGAAATTTGTGACGCAAAATTATCTTGGGATCAAGAACTACCTGACAACATTGCAAAAAGATGGAAAGGGTACACTAACAGTTTACCAACCAAGATGGAAGTTGCAAGGAGTTTATGTATACACAGAGAGACGATCGACTCTATTGAGCTGCATGCCTTTGGTGATGCCAGCGAGAAAGGGACATCGGCTTGTGTTTATGCTGTTGTACA
>REGM01000005.1:2100859-2123614 GCA_004194415.1 Aurelia aurita
GCTTCGCCCTCGATATATCACGAATGAAATAAAAAAGAAGAAAAATACTCGATGATCATCCGAAAATCTAATTTTTAATTCAGAGTTTCCTAAAACCCGTGATCAAAACTGTAAAATGTGGTCTGAGTTTATTGCAGAGTGGTTTTTCTCACAAGGGAGGCTATACTGTCTTGCATTTCGGTGGGACCAATGGGTCAATGGACCCCCTGTTCCTGAATAGCATCTCTAACGTAGAATTTTCGTTTCATTTAAAATTCATGCCCTGCTAGATTTGGGGGTTTGAATGGGTGTGCACTCTTGTTAGGCCTTAATTAGCAATTATAATATTTTAATCCCGTTATTTTACTATATGTAGCCATGTACTAGCCAACTTTAAATAAATTGATGATGATGATGATGATGATGATGATGATGATGATGATGATGATGATGATGATGACGGTGATGATGACGATTATTATTATCATTATTGTCCACTCTTAGGGAGGATACTTTCTAGTTGGTTTCGTTTGCAAGCATATAAATCAGACAAACAATGTCGTACTATTTCTAGAGAATACCCTTCCTATTGTAGGTATTACTTTGGTCCATATGTGGTGCCAAATCTAGATGCCAAAAAAGTGACGGAAGTGCGAATAATAGTTGCTCATACTCTCAAGCTGAAACCACTGTAAGTAAAACATGTGAAAACATTCTTCTAAATGTGCTGGTCATCGATAAAGGCCACTTGTGAAGATCAATTTCCATTTTTTCACAACGACCCAAACGACCCGAATGACTAGTTATATATATAAACCTGGCTTATATACACAGAGCTTACCAAGAGCGGGTATGTGCTGTGTTTTTGGTGGTCCTATGTATGTCTTGAAAAAACGATTTTACCAAACCATTTTCAGCGTACCAGTACAAATTGCGCTCTAAAAAGACTGTTTTTGGGGACATACATTTTTGTTATACTCCGATAAAACCCAATTTTGAATACAACTATTGACCAATATCCAAGAGAATGAACAGCCCAAGTTAGTTGCAAAATGATATTGCTGAAAAGAGTTCAAAATAAACTTGATTTTAGGGACAGACATTAACATTGTATGGGAGAACTAAGCTGGTTATGTGGACATACATAGGACCACTTACCTCACTGCAACACGCCCACCCTTGGCTTATTGTATAAAACACATTGTGCATTGCTTCTTGTTACGATGCAAGATGGATACCAATCACTCACCAATCTCACAGCGATGCAATGGCTGATTCTTTGAAATTACGTATTTTCTAAGAAGTTTATTATCTCTGTCGCCCTTGAAATTAATTCGGTTTTTGCTCAGCTGCAAGAAAAGACAAGTAAAGATCAAATTGCATAATAAAATATTTATTGACGATTTTTTGGTTATCCGGTAGTGTTCGACGCAAAGTTCCTCATTAATTAGCTACATACTTTTGAATGTGGGCCTGAACACAGCAAAGTCTGTTAAAATTTACGAAATATCAACTAGGGCAGATTTTGTGACAAAAGTATCAATTTTTTTATTGACACGCTATGATAGACAGGGTGTTTCAGAAAAAAAGCAACCCAACTATAATTGAAATTTTTCAAAAAATAATAAGATTTGAATAGATGTACTGTATACTATCTGAAAGCACAATCTATCTTCTTTCCAAGGATATATGCAGTTTGGATACATTAATGGAATTATTTATCATTTAATTGATATTTTAGTAAGTGTGGTCGATTTTAAATGCAGCATGCTGTAAGAGCAAAATCAACACCTTCTTTGAATAAAAAGTTACAAAACAGATTTTATGAAAACATATCAGGCCTAGACGCACTTGAGGTGATGTCCATAGGGAGGAAACATGCAAATTTACTACCATGAGACACATTTATTAAAAATGATAAAATAAACTCTCACAAAGACGGGTTTTCGCCTATTGAAATGTCCTACCACTTTCCTGCATCTAAAATAGACCATACTTACTAAAACGTCAGTTAAGTGATAAATAATTCCATTGGTGTATCCAAACTGCATAGCATTGGAATAAAGAAAGATTGTGCTTTCAGATGGTATACATTACATATAAATCAAATGTTTTTATTTCTTGAAAATTTTCAATTATAGTTGGGTTGCGTTTTCCTGCAACACCCTGTGTAATCATGTCTTCTTTTAACAACCCCTTCTTCTCGTGCAAAACGAGTGAGTTAGGCATCAACGTTTTATGGAATATTTTACAGCTTTTATGTTTGCGGTTTGACTAACCGGCCGTAGAAACCCTTTGATTGTAATCTCTATTCGCTTTGTATGAGAGCGTAAACTAACAGCTTTGGGTACAATTGCTACATTATCTAACCTTGTTCACAGCATCATTATTTAAGCCTGGTTTCCACTTTAACTTTGTCTGCTCTTTATTGCTCGTTTTGGCTTTACGTTATCCATTGAAATAAAAACGAGCAACATCATGAGTAACAAATGGAAATGCACTCCAAAAACCAAAACCAGCAACAACGAACAACAACGAGCAAGAAAAGCCTTTTGAACAGTGGAAATCAATCAGCCGTACAATCAGAACGAGCGAAGAAGACGAGCAACAAACACCAAAACGAACAACAAAGAACAGGAAAGGTTCAATTAGCAACCAGGCTTTAAAGTCTCTCTCACAGTAGATGTCAGGCGAGATTTGCGATATCGCAAAATTACTCATGCAGAGCACTTTGATTGGTTATTCGCGGACATTTTCACATCTAATGCGAGACTGACTTTTGTCAATTTCTTAATAATGCCTTTTTGTGCCCTTATAGAGAAAGGTGTAACCAAGCATCCGTGAAAGTACTTCAACAAGATTTGCAGAATAAGGGAATCAAGACGACATGTTATGATGATCCTGAGTGAGTAGTCAATGCTATATAAAGTAATAATAATAATAATAATCAATTTATTTAACGTTGGTGCTACATAGCTATGTACAGTAAAAATTAAAAATAGTACTACACTAGCTAATCCAAGCCAATAATCAATCACTAACAGAGATAGGATGATAGGGCGATAGGACGATAAACGGTATAACTAGACTTATAAACTTGAATGCCTTGTTTCCCTGCCGATGGAAACAAAGGACTCAAGGTCCAGAGTATAACAACCCCAGGACAAGGACCCGTAAAACCTTTGCTAGCATAGAGTGCATTGCTAAGTATTGTCCACATGCTGTGGCTGCAGCCTTAAAAGGGCTGCACAAGCTAAACTGCAAACAAGTCATGACTTTCTCGCCATAACACTGGAAAATAGCAGCAGGTACATTGCAAATGAAGATATTTTCTATAGGTTCCAGCTCCGTAGAATTAGCCATTGCAATCATATTTTTCATACCATCAACGATTTTGGAGATACAGCTGGATTCCGAGTCACACATTTTGGATTTGTTTAGCCTAAACACACGACAGCCGATTGCAGGCTTAAGAAGTTCTATGAAACGCACACTTTGTTGACTAAAATTTTGTACAGTCAAATCAGAATACACTGAGACAGCAAAACGTGAACGTTGGCTGCACTGATGGTGGAGAACCCCCAAAAAATGCTAAATAAATATTTAAAAAAAGTTGTTAATAATGAAAAGCTCAGAATTCACCAGAAAATAACTTTCAAAGGGTGACGGTGGCGAAGGGGAAGCTGAATCACCCCCGGTCTGGATAGGGCTGCAAATAAGTAAGCAAGCTAGCTGCTCAACGCTTTCTAGTCGAGTCGGCCTACTACCAACTCGGCCTCCCAGGAGGTCAGCACTGCCCTACTGTTTTCAACCTTTCAACAAAAGAGGCTGAAATCCGAAATAAAACCTGCAACACCGTTATCACAAGTTTGGCCGAAAAAGATGGGCCGTCAAAAGTGGGCCGACTTGGTCAACACAGGTGGCCGACTTGATTAACACGTGGTGGACCGAGTTGGTAGTGGGACGAGTTGACCTGGCACTTGCTCAACCACCTGTCTATCGAGCTCCTTTAATGAACATTTTTTCTTTTCAGCTTTGTTAAACATTTACAATGCGTGGATGAACCAATGCTTGCAGAATGCAGAATTCGGTGAAGAAAAGTTAACAAGAAAGGCTGGCTTATAATAAGCCTATATATATACAATGAGCACAATAGATGAAAAAGATGCTGTTGTAGGACCTATTCAGAGGACCATGTGAACAAGGGCAGACTTTGTAACAATAGAATCTGTTGCTTTTGATTGACATCCACCACCCTACTTTCGAGTCCGGAATAAACGGAATAAACATCCTTATTCCAACCCCTACGTTCATTAATTTCGAGTTTCTTGGAATTTGAAACATGTAAAATCACCTCTTCTGGACGTGATTCGAACTGTGTTTCTCATTTTAATAAATTTTCTGTGATTCTTAATTTGCCTGTGATGTTCTTTGCAGTCTAAAACACTACTCGTGTGTTCAAATTCCAGACCATCTTTTTCGTAAATCAAAACAAACGAGGCCGCGAAATTAGCTGCGCGAAAACTTGTATGGCTAACTGCCTTGTTATGTACGGTGGCCCACAACTGTCACACACAATATAAAAAGAATCGCACAATCAAACAGGAAATCACAGATATACAAAAGAAAGCATGAAAATACAAAACTAAATGCACAAATAAAGAACCAAATGCACAATTAATAAAGAGCTAGCAACAAATTCAAAGTGCCTCGCACAATTAAAGAAGTCCGCATCAAATTCAAATAAGTCCGCATCAAATTCAAAAGTGCCTCGCACAATTAAAGAAGACCGCAACAAATTCAAATAAGTCCGCATCAAATTCAAAGGTGAGAAAGCGAGGGCTAANTACGGTGGCCCACAACTGTCACACACAATATAAAAAGAATCGCACAATCAAACAGGAAATCACAGATATACAAAAGAAAGCATGAAAATACAAAACTAAATGCACAAATAAAGAACCAAATGCACAATTAATAAAGAGCTAGCAACAAATTCAAAGTGCCTCGCACAATTAAAGAAGTCCGCATCAAATTCAAATAAGTCCGCATCAAATTCAAAAGTGCCTCGCACAATTAAAGAAGACCGCAACAAATTCAAATAAGTCCGCATCAAATTCAAAGGTGAGAAAGCGAGGGCTAAACTGGAGCCGTGCTTCCCCTCTGTCTCAGACTCGCAGAGCGAGGGGTAAATTGGAGCCGAGGTTTCTCGCTACTTCATATTGGCGTAGCTCGGTTAAAAGTAAAATTCGAGGCCGGCTTCTTATTTGTATTAGACTGGCAGAGTGAGGGCTAAACTGGAGCCGTGCATCCCCTCTGTCTCTGACTCAAAGAGAGAGGGGTAAATTGGAGCCCTGCTTCGCCTCTGGTTGAGACGGAGAAAGAGGGGGTAAATTCGAAACTTTGTCACCCTTGCCAGGCCTAAAGGAGGCATTACACTTTTGAAATTTCTTCACATTACTTCTATCGTCATGTCTGACAGTCATTTGCGAGGGGTGAGGACCGCAAATTTTTGTCACCAAAAAAGGTATGATATTTTCAGGACACACTGGTTCAACGTTAGAGGCAGTATGTAGACCCCGTCAGGCAGTATAACGCCAGGGCCGAAGCCAGTGGGGGGCCGGGGGCGGAGCGCCCCCCCCCCAGCAGGCCGTTTGTCGGAAATGTCACTCTACTTGTCGGATTTTTTCGTGATTTACAGGTCCACCTTTAAAAGATTTTGTCGGAGAAATGATGCATTAAACACGAATTTATTAACGTTCGAGGATAAATGACGACAGGAATTTTGAATCTACGGAATATTTTTGCTTCATATTCACTAATTTTGAAGGTAGCAAGGTTGGATTGCAAAATAACTCTAAATTCTAGTTTTTGAAGGATTACATCAGTCATTTTACGCATGATTGTAACGTGTTCCTACAAATGGCATTGTTGCTGTTGTTGTTGATTTTCCGTCGGAAAATGTTGGTTCTTTGCCCCCCTATGAATGCGTGGCTGGTATCGGCCCTGTATAACGCACTGTGTGATGTATCCTGATGGCACTGGTGGATTTCTTTAATTGTGCGAGGCACTTTTGAATTTGATGCGGACTTATTTGAATTTGATGCGGACTTCTTTAATTGTGCGAGGCACTTTTAAAATTTAAATTTGTTGCTAGTTCTTTATTAATTGTGCATTTGTGCATTTAGTTTTGTATTTTCATGCTTTCTTTTGTATATCTGTGATTTCCTGTTTGATTGTGCGATTCTTTTTATATTGTGCGTGACAGTTGTGGGCCACCGTAGTTATGCATGCAAAAAGCAATTGTTAAGAGAAGTCAGGAGTATATATTTCCCTATTGACTATGATATTTCTTTTTGCTTGGAAGTTGGATTTGTGAAATTGTAAGTACCGTTCTTGGTGGAGGCCAGATGACCTTGTGTCTTCCTACGCGAAGAACGGTACGGTATTTGTATATTTATAATAGTTAGTTTTAATAAGATCCGGGAATTAACTTATGCAACAAAATTCGTTGCAAATTATGCGCAATGTATTTACAGCCAGTAACAAACTTTACGACTGCAAATGGTAGCACCTGGAATATAAAATCGCAAATCACCTGTAATAGCAAGAACGTCATATATTTCCTTTCGTGCAACCTTTGTAATGGTAATATGAACTACATTGGACAAACAACAAATTTAAGACAAAGAATGAACAACCATATATCGGAATCAAGAAGCAGAGTATCGACTTGCAATTTTCCTAGACATGTTTTTAATTGCGGAAAAACAAATAAGAACCTGAAAGAACCATTTTTCAAAGTATATGCCTTTATGAAACTGAGAGACTCAAATTTATTATTGGACTACGAAGACAGATTATTCAAACACGGACATGCCTTAAAGTGAATGACCTGAGATATATAGCGCTTGTCTATAAATAGGACAAAGGAGCACCTAATCCCTCTATTGTTTTTTTTTGGCTTTGCTTTCTTTCGCCACGAGCTGGATTATCAAATACAATAGGCTATTTATAAACCTATGAGATCGCAACTTTTAACTCAGGTTATTCGCTTTAATGAATTAAATTAACTTAATGAGCCCCCGTTAACAGACGATGACGTAAATCGATTTGTCAATCAACTTAATCTTATATGCCTTATATAACAGAAAAATATACTCTAACTTTAAATGTAAATTATTATTATTATTATCAATTTATTTAAAGTAGGCATGCATATAAATAGCTATAAAATAAAAGCTAATTCAAGCCTACTATCTAACCAAAAAAAATAAAAAATAAAAAATACAATACAGAATACTTGGCAACAGATTTTTACAATATTTACAATGTTTTCATTTTTTATATTTACACACAGTGCATCAAATTTCTATCCGCTCAAGAACCCAACCTGAGCCACGAAAGGTCTACATAGCCTACAACTGCATCCCTCTCCTTTCCAGATTTTGATTTTCCTTTTAAAGCAGGAGAGGGTATCTGATTGTTTTATGTCATTGGGAAGTGCCTGCCATAATCTACACCCAAGAAACGATATCGTCCCCAAGCCATAGCACGTAGTAAGCGCTTGTGGCAATAGTAGATTATGGCAGCTTCTTAACCCATACGAACTGTGTTTTTCGACGAAGACCTCTTTCATGAAACTAAGATTAAGCCCCCATTTTGTCTTATAGATCTCAGTCATCAGCAGCTGTAAATTCCTTACGTGGATTAGGACCGCATTGTCTCTGAATAACATTGTATCAAAATCTGATCTCATATCTTTGTAGGTTATCCGTAATGCCCGTTCGTGAATACGATTAACTTTATTGTTCAGTGATCACAGAACATCCAAACAAGAGGACAGTAGTTGAACTGGGACAAGATAAATGCCTTCATTATTCGTTTTAGTTGCTTAGTATCAAGAAAGTAAGAAATTCTTGAGAGAGCATGTAGCTTTTGAACAGCTTTTTTGCAGATGGACCTTACTTGCTGTTTAAAGCATATTTTTTGTCCAGAATCACCCCCAAGCAATTTTCTTCCGTGCTCTCTTTTATAGTTATACTACCGATATTTAAAGAAATCTAGAAATGTTATTACTTTTATCCCCAAATACCATTAGATGGCATTTGTCCTCATTCAACTTCATACAGTTGTTTGGAAACCATTCTGCAATTTTAAGGGCATCACTCTCTAATGTTTTGATGACACTTTCAATGTTGCTATCGCAAGCATAAATCGTTGTATCATCTGCATAGTTGCATATTTGAGCATCTTTCACGAACATGAAGAGATCATTGAGGTATATATTAAACAGAAGAGGACCCAAGACCGAACCTTGTGGTACACCTATCGTCGTTTCTCTCCATGTACTGAAGGACCCATACGTCTTTACCCTCTGCTTCCACTCATTGAGATAGCTATGGATCAACCGCAATGCACTCACACTGAAACCATAAGCACTTAATTTTGCAATCAAAAGTTCGTGATTTAAACAATCAAAAGCCTTCGAAAGATCCATGAGTAGTGCTCCAGCAAGACCCCCTTTATCTAAGGTCTTTTTGCAGGTTTCTATAATTCGTACAAGTGCATGTTGGGTTCCATAGCCCTCTCGTAATCCACACAGAAGAGGAGAAAGGAAGCTAAGAGCATGAGATTTTATTTGACTCTCCAAAACCCTCTCATAAATTTTGGACACAGACGATAAAACCGTTATAGGTCTATAGTTTTTCTTGATAAAAGCATCAAGACTTTTAAAAAGAGATGAGATCTCTCCAGCTTTCAATTCCTTTGGAAAATAGCATCCTGACAAATTAGAATTGAAGATTATCTGGATGAGGGCGGCAAAAATGTCTGAATTTTGTTTGAGGATCTTAGCAGGAATGCTGTTTAAGGGAGATGCTTTCTTTGGGTTCAGTTTTTGAATCTGTAGAAGTATCTCAATGACAGTCACTGGCTTGAATTCAAATATGTTTGGTTTGCAGCATTCTTTAATCATTTTAATGCTAGGATGATTTTCATATTTTTTGATAGCTTTTTCAACTGGATCATTCATCCCATTTGTTGGTGATAGGAGTGTCTAGTCTTCGGAAATTCCCAAACTCTCTGTTATATTTGCGAAATAATAATTAAAAAATTCCGCAATCTTTAAGTCTTCAGTTATCATTTTTCCATCTCCAATTAGAGTCACAGATGAAGATGTTTGTACGTCATTTAAAAATACCGGTTTGACAGTCTTCCAAAACTTACGGTTATCTGTAAGGTCTCCAAGGTCAAGGTTCTTATAGTAATCACAATTCGCCTTGCGCAGGAGTTTCACGCACAAATTTCTCTGCGTTTTAAATGCTTTAAGATTCTCCTCAGTTCTACTTTTAATGTATCTATTGCGTAATTTTTTGCGATGCATCATCGCTTTTCCCGCTTTTCGCAAGGCCTTTGTCATAAATGGGCCATCGTTTGCACGCAAGTATTTTTTCTTAAGAAGAGGAGCATGTTTATTAAGTGTGTTTGTTATTTGTTAAGTGTGTTTATTAAATGTGTTTATAAAGTCACACTCTGATGAGAACGTAGGTTCTAAAGGCCTCAGCGTGCCAGAAATTTGTCTGTTTCCTTGCGTCCGCCTCCTCCATAGTATATAATTTTTAGTAACCACATTTAGTATCAAGTTTTTCTTTTATGAAAGAAGAAATGTAGATCTAAACAGATGCATCAGTTTTAGTCAAAAAGCTTCACCGACATCGGAAAGCAGGTTGTAATTATAACTGTTAAAGCAGAAGTGTCCCAAAATTGGTAGTCTTGGTTGAGATACTGGTCTTTTTTGGGTAAATTTGAAGGAATAAGGTATAACCGCTTTACCAAAAATTTGATTTTATGGTCTTTTTGTGTTACTTTGCTGGACAAAGGTAGAACCACTAGAACCTCTTATGCTAAAAGTTTGAGTGCTTAGTCTTTTCAGATAAATTTTCCGGACAAAGGTAGAATCAATGAAGAGTAAACTTTAGACTTTGAGTACAGTAGAACAGCAGGAGAATGCATTTTTGTAGAACAAAAGATCAGATTCGTCAAATTTCACCTTTTTACCGAAACTGGTTGTTTTGGGCAGCAGCGTCGTCCTCTTGTAAAAATACCGGTATTTTTTTCGCAATTCCTTCTGACAAACATGGAGTCAAAATTTTTACAGTACTTGCCCGCCCCTGGGTTCTTACATGCGGATTTTACTAGATTTCTAGCCAGACTTCTCCGTCCATTCCTCCAGTTCCATTTGGAAGAAGCAGCCATTTTAGATTGCGAACTGCAAACGCGGCTGGCAACAACAACAACCTGCAGCTTTGGAAAATAGGACAGAGAAAATAATTTTTGCAGAGACAGTAAATTTAGATCAATTTGACGAAGAACTGAACGTGCAAAATGTGTATTAATAGAATAGTGCAGTTTGGAAGAAGTATACTACCATATCATGTTAAAAGATACAGAAGAATTAACATTTATATGCAACTTTTGCCTTGTGTTTTGTTTAGGCCCATTGGACTGAGCGGCCTAATAAGAATTTTTGGTGGACCATTCTTGCGGTGCTACAGTTCATCGAGGATAAGCCAAAGCTCAGAATTTTCTGATGTTATACTGTCAGACAATGACGTAGAAATTATCAAAAGACATACACTTGCCTGTAAGGTAGAATCAACACAGACCCTGTTTATCCAAATGCTTTACAAAAATGCACACTTAGTTATTCACAGCCGTCACACCGTTCACAAAGAATGCCTTTGTAATGGTTTCATTAATTTTTCGGAGTAGAGCCTTTTATTTATATTTATATTAGGAATAAATATAATAGAATAGGCAAATTAAAATTGATTCTTATTTGAAGTGCACAAAAGGCCATAAATTGATAGTCTCAATCATCCACAGAGTCTCCTCGCGTGGAACAACATGCAAGTACATTTTGTGTTCCTTGAGACTTAAAAACTTTTTTATACTGGGTGAGTCAGAAAAAACAATCCCCGTTTGAAAGGCCACTGCTCCCTGGATATCAAGACAATGGTATTGGCAAATATATTATTTAATGGTGGACATGTTCAAATCGATTTTAAAATTTACCTGACTGAAATTGGCCACTCCATTCTGAAATTATCAGCGATTTTCTCGAGAAAGCCTCTTCAAGAAACCTTCAAAATAAACCTAAAATCACGACCAAATTTTCCAAATATTTCTGGCTTTTGAAGCCTTCTCAATGTTTAGACATTACTCAAGTCCAGTCAAGTTGTGGTATAAGCTCAAACTAATTGCAACAGAAAGGGAAACATGCTAGAAAGATTACAAAATGTATGCATAACTTGGAAAAAAAAGTCCTAAGAAATCATTCAAGTGGAACATTGGATAATTATGATGCCACTTAAGGTGGTACATTAGCTAAATTTAGGAAAATTTGAATACTGAAATTTTAGTTGGAACCATTTTTTCATTGCTGCACAATCGGTAATTTTATTATGGTTAAATCCTCTTATATTTCTACCAAATGAATTTCGCTTTTATACAGTATGTCGCAGTTTTGAAATATCGAGCGTATAATTACCCCACTGGTCAAATATAAAGGGATTAAGCCTATATCACTCACATTCGATCATTTTAGAAAAGTGTTAGATATGATCAACGTTTCTCTACTCAAACCAAAATACTGAGCCCCCTGGGGGCGGGGGGGGAGTACTTAGTATATTTGTCCGACAGGGATGTGCCGTTTTTCAGGGTATCATTATCGCCAATTTTTCTAGCGCCGGGTGTCAAAAAAAGGCATTTTTTCTAGAGCCGGTTATCAAAAGCTGTCTAAGGGGAATATTTTGTTAGAGCGGGTCGTTGCTCAGTCCATTATTTAAGTTTTGGAGTATACTTTTCAACAATTTTTTCTAGAGTCGGCTATCGTTTGGAGGGAAAAATTCTGGAGCCGGGTAAAAAAAAAAATTTCTTTGGTGGGCGCACCCCGGTACAAATTTAAGTCAAGTACCCCCCTCCCCGGGTACTGAACCAAACAATTTTTATAATTAAACAAACGGTAACATGGCAGCCAAACAAACTATTTAAAATCATTCACAAACTGTCCTCCAAGTTGTCTTCGATATCTGCTTGCATGGCGTTCTCGCAGCTCACTCCGCGACACTCCCCGCAACCCGGTGTGCATTTGAGGCCATTCTTTTTGCAACTGCATCGAAGACTTGAGCACCCCTTTTTGCAGTTGCAGCTGATCAATTTGAGCAGCTCTTCTGGTGCGTATGGAAGATCGGTTTGCAAAGGCATCATTTTTCCATCTTCGATGATCCAGCCCCACTTTGTAGGATTCAGATCTCTACCTTTCCACTGCATAACTTGGGCGAAAACTCTAAAACTGTGATATTTCGCAGCCGAAGATGTGGGGGGAAGTACCTGTGGGCTAATGACAGATTTACCAGAAACAGCTTTATCACAGAAGATGTTGTAACGCAAGGCATCAAGTCCTTCATCTGTCTTTCCTTTATATAGGCAAACGAGTGCATTTTCACCTGCAGATGCTATTTCCTCAGAGGTAGCAAGCTCATTCTGGAACACTGCTGCCTGTCGTCGCAAATGTTCATTTTGTTGGAACATCTTTAAGGATGATCCTTTGCCAATGCCGTACAAGCTGGACGTTGTGTCGCACCCAAGAATGGCATGTAGGAACAGAATGTTATTGCACATATCTGAACCTAGCAATTCCTTACATAGCTTAATGTCCCAGACATTTACACATCTAGCGCTCTGCTTGGGCTCAGAGTAGAAGTAGATCTTTTTCGACTCTTTTGCGTGGTAGATGAGCAGAACTAGCAAATCTGTGTCTTCACCAATCACAGCCGTCTCTGCTTCCATTGATGCCTCTATCCCTTTTTGAACAATGAGGAGATCTGCATCAGCATCAGCATGGTAGATATCACATCCCTCAGCCTTTAACTTTTCTGCAAGCATATTGATAAATCTTTGCTTGTTTTCTTTGTTTGCAAGAAAGATCTCTTTCCTAAGAGTCAGCGGCATATTTTCTTGGAATTTCACCGTCGTTCCAGATGACAGGCCTACTCTTCGTTGATGGGTNTGGAGAGGGAGTAAAAATCGACAAAAAGGAGTGTATAGGCCATGTACAAAAACGTATGGGTACAAGGTGCAGAGGTTTACGTCAATCACTAAAGGGTGTCAAGTTATCTGATGGTAAGAAGATTTCTGGAAGAGGAAGGCTCACAGACAAGGCCATGAACACATTGCAAAATCATTATGGAATGGCCATCAGGCAGAATATAGAAAATCTATATGCAATGAAAAAATCTATTATTGCCATTCTGCACCATTCTTCTGCAATTGAAGATGACGATGAGCGCCACAAGTATTGTCCAAGGACAGATACAGGCTGGTGTAAATGGTGGCAAGACAAATTGGATAAAACTGACACATATAAGAAGAACTTGAACCTCCCATTAGCAATAAAAGAGAAACTTAAGCCAATATTCCAGGATCTTAGTTCTGATAATCTTTTAAGAAAATGTCTGCATGGTCAGACACAAAATGAAAATGAGTTCAGTGTTTAAATTCAGTGATATGGAAAAAGTGCCCAAAAGATGTTTTTGTTAGCAGGAGAGTGTTGGAGTTAGGAGCTAGTTCTGCAGTTATTGAATTCAATGGTGGAAGCTGTGGTGTTATTGCTGTTTATAGGAAGCTGGGGCTTGTAGCTGGGAAACAAACTGCGGATGGCTGCAAGCGGAAAGACAAACTTCGTATAAAGCAGCAAACTATGAAGTCAAGTGAAAAGTCAAAGAAAAGGAGAAAGAAACTTAGAAGTTTGAGAAAAGGCTATGGAGACAAAGAGGAAGAACTAGAGGGAGGTAAATCATTCTCATCAGGAGCTCACTGACAGTAAAACCAAAGTTAGTGCTTTGTGAGACACGTTTTGTTACTTTTTCGAAAATCCGCTTTAGAGCCAAAACGAGTTCAATTATCACAACATCTCCATTGTTGTGAGCTTGTTTCTGATTAAATTTGGTTCAAATGTTAAGTGCAACTGTAGCTACAAGATAGACCTCTAAAATCATGTTTGGCTGTTGTCAAGCCTTAACTTCAACCAAAAGTAGTGTACAGATTATGCCTGAAATGCGGAAATCAAAACAAAATATAAATATTAAAAAGAAATTAACATCACTTTAACATAAAGGAGGTCTATCTTGTTCTTCAGACACTTACACATCATTTGGTGAAAATTTGGGCTTAGTATCATGAGTAGTATTGGAGATATTTTAATAAGCGCAAAGTTGGCCTTTTTTCAAAATGGCGACACTTTTTGTGCAATCAACAATGAAAATTAAAACATAGCATCATTTTGCATTTCCAAGATGAATATCAGCAAATTTACAATTAAAATGTGCAAGATACAGGCTTTTTTAGGTAATGCAGGTCTACCGCCTAACCCTATTCTACCCGGGGGGGGGGGGGGGGGGGGAAAAAAAAACCCAAACAAAATTTTTATAATAAAAAAAGAAGAAAAGAAAATTTTAAAAAAAAAATTNTTAAAACATAGCATCATTTTGCATTTCCAAGATGAATATCAGCAAATTTACAATTAAAATGTGCAAGATACAGGCTTTTTTAGGTAATGCAGGTCTACCGCCTAACGGATGAACACTAAAGTACGGGGCATACGAATGATTGAATCTGTCACTGTAATGAATTGCGCCAAATTTCACGAGTCTCCCTTTTTCAGATTCATGGACCCCAAATATTGAATTATGTTTATGTAGTTGTTCACAGACCCTAAATATTTATTTTATTTAAGATTTTGGACCCCAAATATTGGCACGGACCCCCCCGTATTGAAAGTTGGGGAGTACCCCCCCTGGGGGTCATGGCGAGGCGATAACTCCTTATTCTACCTTCTAATCCTTTTACCCCTGTGTCCTTAATACACGTCATCACTACACTTCCCTAAGCTGTTTTAGGCTGTCCTGTACCAGCGTACACGTCATCACTACACTTCCCTAAGCTGTTTTAGGCTGTCCTGTACCAGCGTTCTTCCTACATGGCTAATGGGCCCCTTTAATTTTTGGTCTCTGTTGAATGTTGTGCACTGCCATCTTGATCACCGCTTCCACCACAGCGTTGCTTCTGTTTCCTGTACCTAATTGAATTGAATTTCCAAGCAAGATGTAAATTCAGATTTTGAATGTGGCTGATCCGTGGGCGCCTTTAAGCTTAAGCCTGGTTTCCATACAGCGCAAGGATCGCCAGAGATGCAAGGATCACGCAAGAATCTCTGAAATTTGTGACCTGCTATCCTTGCATTTCTTGCAACAAAACGGTGTTGATTTTATCACAAGGATAGCTCAGATCTGAAACTCTGCGTCCAAAAATTATGGTCCACGATGGCAGTTATTAACGATCAGGGCCGTAGGAAGCATCTTGAACTTGGAGGGGCACGACACTTCAGGGGCACTTTTTTCAGTAAGCTAAAGGGGCATTTCTTGAAGCAAAAAGGGCACTTCTTTGTTTATTTCAAAATCTTGGGGGGCACGTGCCCCCAGTGCCCCCAGTTCCTACGTCTCTGTTAACGATTGAATTCTTCTGGAAGCTTTGGACGGAAAGTTTCGGAAAAACAACCTCGGACAAAAAAGCTTCTAACGCTTTTTCGATAATTTCGGACAAAAACACTTTCCGACAAACCAAATAATAAGGACCCCGCTGGTACCCTGGTACAGGAAAAAGTCCAAAACAGCTTATAGGGAAGAAGCTTCCAAATAACCATTGCAAACAGGAAAGAACACATGCTGACTTCATCAGGTGTGGCTGTACACAGCTTAGACATTTCTGGGTTCAAGCAATTAGCTTCTTCGAAGCTGCGGCCAGAAGACCAACCCACTTTACGATGATGTAACGGTTGACCAACCCACTTTTATGATGACCTTTTACCCTTTTAAACAAAGCATTTCAAGAAATTTTGCACTTAGACCCATTTTTGAGTAAATCTTTACTAAAATTACGCCTTGTTTTAGAGAACTTTCTCTTGCAAAACCCCAAAACAAGGATTGCCTTACCTGCCTTAAAGACACTGTGTTACCCATAAGCGTACGGGAAGAAAAAATCTAGGGGGGCTGCCTGATGAAAAGTCTATTGTTAACGAAATTTTTTGCCCGACTTACGGCGGATTATTGCCCGAAATAGGCAAATTTTTCTAAATTTGTCGAATGTTGGGGGGGCTGCCGCCCCCCAGCACCCCCGGCTCGTACGCTTATGAGTGTTACCCATATTCTTGGCAATCAAAAGATATATTAAACGCAATCATTTGCTTTCGAAGCTTTTGAGACTGGTAATTTTAAAATAATTTGTAGGTTTTAGAAGAACTTCATTATCCACTCCGCTCTAATCTAAAGATTTTAATCAAACGTTATTATCACTGACACTATATGTTCACGGAGACACATGCCAAATTTGAAGGCAAAAGCTTGGCTAGATTTTCCGCAATAAAATTTTAAAGTTTGGTAGCCTACTCGACAACAAACACTAGAAAAACTGGAAAGTCGATTATTGATAGGCAAATGTGAAAGAATCGGTGGAGCGCTTGCAAGCATGAATGAAATGGTTCTGCATTTTTGCTGAAATTTGTGACCTGCTATATTGCATTTCTTGCAACAAAATGGTTTTGATTTTAAGGATACCTCAGCTCTGAAACTCTGCGTCCCAAAACTATGGTCCAAGATGGCAGTTAATAACGATTGAATTCTTCTGTAATCGCGAGGGCTAGACTGGCTAGACTCGATTCATTCCTTGTAATTTCGCTCTTTGACTGAACTGATACCGCTACAACGAAAGCTACCCCGGGAGAGATAAAGAATTTATATATTTTTTTCATATTTCAATTTATTAAGGAGGGTGACTCTTCAACCTAGTGGCTGATTTTCAAGGGGCCCTCCACATAAAAACTTACAAAATACACGGAAATTAAGTACAGAAACAATAGGTCTGACAGCCGCCCGACGGTCTGAAAAATTCTCAGTCCATTATAAACTATGTTTGAAAGCATTAATGGAGGATGCCTGCTTAGTCTCAGCTGGGAGGCTATTTGGGAGACTAACTAATAAAATCAAGATACGCAGACCTGCAAAAACAGGCCTACAGCAGGTCCGTTCTCAATCTATGTTGTTGAGATGTGCAAGCGTCGAAAATGAACAGAACGGGGGTTGGGGGGGGGAAGCCCCCGGAAATTTTTTTAGGGGACAACCCTTTAGATCGCCGGAAAATGCCATTAAAGACAGCAAGGATATACAAATTTGTAGATATTTGCCAATATCATTAGCCTTACTCCCCCCCCGACAATTTGATACCAGAATTAGAAGAATTAGAGAATCGGTCATGGAGAACACTGGGGGCGACCGACCCCCCTTGCCCCCCTCCCGGCGCTTCTGGGTAGCCCTGTCCACAAGTTGCTCGAAATTTCTTGAAAAGTTGCTCAAAATTTCCTAAAAAGTTGCTCAAAAGTTGCCACTTTTTTCAAACAGTTGCCCAAAAGTTGCTCATTGATCGTCACTTATAGAAGGTCAGGTTTCAAAGACATGTGTGAATAATTGACATATATGCATGAATTTAATGTTAAGGATGCTTCAAGAATTGCCTATTTACTTAAATTCAATTTTTTTCTCCGATCCTGCAACTGCATTTTCATTTCCTAGAAGTTTTAGCTCTTCGATACTAATACTGTTTGACCCATATAATTATGTTTGCAAACATTACACAAAACTTCATTGAAATTGTTGTAATATTGCTAAAATAATGAAAAGTTTCCCAATATTGCGAAAGTTACCAAAATTCCTAAAAGTTGCCAAAAAGATTAAAAGTCGCCCAAAAGTTGCCGAGCAACTTGTGGACAGGGCTACTTCTGGGCACTAGCAGGAGAATCATAACTGCTGTTGGTCACAATTCTCGCTTTTGAAGTTTTGAGGTTTTGAAGTTTTTGCAGCGCCTGCAACCTAGTCCCCCCGCATACCCCCCAGACCGAACAACAGTAGCGGAGATGGGGCTCAACGATACCACGATATATCTTACAGAGAGTGTCTTTTGAAGTAGTTTCTTGGCATACTTAAGAAATCCAATAGCACGAGAAACATTAGATCGCAAGAAATTGATATGTTCATCTCAGGCTAAATGTTTATCGATTCAAATAAATAAAGAATGGCAACAGACAGTACGTCGGAAAATATATGAAGTGGGGCGAAAACTGCGAGCCATAATTGAAATCTATACGCCTGCACTGTCATGGGCGGCATACACCTACACAAGTGCACAGTCCTGGTAAAACAATGCGCGCGCAATTGACCTAAGCCACGCATTTTTGGTAGTATTGTTATGCAACTAGGCATATGAAATGGGACAAAACTGCAAGCCGTAATAGAAATCTATTCCGTAATAGCAAACCGTGATAGAAAACTGTCAGGTAACCATGTATGCTGATGATACCAGCATTTCCTTTTTTGCAAGTAGTGTGGACGATCTGAACGTGACGCTTCACAGAGAGCTTGATTCTTTGAGGGAATGGCTCCAAGGCAATAAACTATCATTGAATGTCCTGAAGACACAGGCAATGGTTATTGGATCTCGCCCTAACCTAAGAAAGTTTTCGACAAAACTAGTGGAACCCCCTGCCTTTTTTATTAGTGGCTCCGTGGTCGAAATGGTTGTTAATGTCAAATATTTAGGGATTCAAATCGATAAACATTTAATAATCGATAAATTCTATCTGTAAATACTTTATTTGAATTTATTTACTACTGTAAATACAAAATCTATTCAACGCTGGTCTATCCGAGGGTACTTTTCCCAAAAAATTGAAAGCTGGAGATAATAAGTTCGCTCTTCAAAAAGGAGGATGCCTTTCATTTTGATTTATTTTTTATCTATTTCAACAGGGTTCAATATATTCAGTAAAATTCACATAACTGATTTTCAATGTGCCCTGCTGAAAAACAAACCAACCTAATACATGAATTGCTACGTAATACAAATCAAATTTCTTTAAGATCCTATATAAAAGAAAAGAAAATTTATAAAAAGAAAGGGATTCGGAAGTCATACGTATGTGCTGAACGCTGGTTTAGAAGATCAACCTCTTTGATCTTTCAAGAACGATTTTAGTCTCATTTTGAAAGTAGCTAGCGAAGGAGCAGTTTTGATTTCATAGCTCAACTGGTTCCAAACAGTAACTCCTCGATAGGAAAAGCTCCGTTGCCCATTTGAGGTCTTACACAGTGGAATCATGAGATCAGTACTGGTATTACGTAGGGTCTGATGGCAAAAATCTGACAATTTGTGAAACATTGATTGCATATAGGGAGGTGCAAGCCCATTCAATGATTTGTACACTATAGAAGCTGTTTCAAAGTCAATAATTTCTTTGATTGTTAACCATCCTAGTTATGATATTAATGGCAGCGATGCTTTATCGAAGAGACTTTTTGTAACAACACGAGCTGCCCGATTTTGTAGCTTCTGACATTTTTTTAGAGTAGTATCAGCAGCACATCCCCAAAAAGAGCAGCAATATCTAAAATGCGGGTCTACGAAACTGAAATACATCCTTTGGATGGTTTCCAACGAAAGATATTTCTTAGAATACTTGAGCATTCCTATTCCTCGAGAAATCTTACCGATTGCAACGTTGATTTGTTCCTTCCAATTTAGAAATGGATCAATTTGTACCCCAAGATATTTGTTATTACAAGTAGACTCAATCTTTTCTTCATTTCTTTATGAAAAAGAACTACCGATCCATCACAGTTTTGCCATCGGTATCAAAATTTTATGAAAGATTGGTGCTAGATCAAATGCTACCTTTTGTCCAAAGTTTCCTGTCCTCACTCCTTTGTGGGTTTCGAGAAGGCTATGGTACACAGCATGCACTTCTATGTCTAGTGGAAGCCTGCAAGACGACAATCGACAACGGAGGTGTCGCAGGTGCTGTTTTGACAGGCCTTTCGAACGCCTTCGATTGTCTAAATCATGAATTATTAATTGCAAAATTGAATGCATATGGTTTCAGTAGATATGCCTTGCTGTTTATTCATAGCTATCTTACCGAACGGAAGCAGAGGGTTAAGGTCAATGGTTCATTCAGCACATGGACAGAAACCTACCTAGGAGTACCGCAGGGTTCAGTCTTAGGACCCCTTTTGTTTAACATATACCTGATTGGCATTTTTATGTTCCTGGAGGAGACCGAAATCTGTAATTATGCTGACGACACAACTATTTATGCGTGTGCCTAACATCGAAAATGTCATCATGCATTTAGAGAATGATGCCCTTAAAATAAACGAATGGTTTTCAAACAATTTTATGAAACTAACTGAAGACAAATGCCACTTAATAATTTTCGGAGCAAAAGGAAATAATGAAACAACAATCAAAATAGGCGAGGCCTGTGTGAAAGAAAGTATAGAGGAGAATCTTCTCGGCATAACTTTCGATAAATCACTTTCTTGCAAGCAAACACGTCAAGGCTCTTTGTAAAAAGGCTGGCCAAAAACTCCATGTTCTTGCTCCAATATCACGATACATGGACACTGAAAAACTACAGCAGTTAATGAGGGCGTATGTTTTATCTCATTTCAGTTACTGTCCACTTTTTTTGATGTTTTATGATAGAACTTTGGATCATAAAATAAATGATGTTCACGAAAGGGCGATACGTATAACATATAAAGAGTACGGTAATGATTTTGGTTTTCTCTTGGAACGGACTAAACCGGTGCCAATCCATGTAAGAAACCTACAGTTGTTAATGACAGAAATGTACAAAACCAAATCCGATCAACATCCACCTTTCATGAAGGATATTTTTATGGAACGAAATATTAGCTACAATCTAAGAAATGGCAATGACGCTCAACTTCCAAAGTATGGACTACGTCCTTGGGAATTGAGACCATAGCTTACCTTGGAAATAAACTGTGACAGCTTTTACCGCAAGAAACAAACAATCAAGCACCCTTGCTATTTTCAAAAAAACGAATTAGATGCTGGAATGCTGATAAAAGCTACTGTAGGCTCTGTAAAACAGATATTCCGAAATTTGGCTTCCTAACAGGATAGACGCTTCAATCTTGTAATATATTTTTATTGTACATTTTTAATAAAATTATTTTAGATGTTGCAAAATTTCGAAAAGTAGGCTTTAATTAGCTCTAATTTAGCTATTTTTAATTTAGACTACTAACAAATAAATCGATGATGATGATTGATGATGATGATGATGATGATGATGATGATGATTGATGATTGATGATTGATGATGATGATGATGATGATTGATGATTGATGATGATTTTGATGATGATGATGATGATAATGATGATGATGATGATAATGATGATCACATGCCGAATTGCAGCAATAGACCATTTTGACATTTGGAAAAAGGGTCTGGGGAGAGCAATATTTTTCTGGTAAATGGCGGACACAAATCTTGTACATGGCTGCCACAGCGCTTTAACGAATGATAAAGTGAACTCATATTGTGGAGCTCAGTTTATCATTCGTTAAAGCCCCATGGCAACCATTTACCAGATTTGTGTCCGCTTTTTACCAGAAAAATATTGCTCTCCCCAGACCCTTTTCTAAATGTCAAAATGGTCTATTGCTTACGTTATTTACTTCTAGAAATGCGTGCGCTTAGGTAAATTGCGCGCGCATCGTTTTGCCAGGAATTTGCACTTGTGTAGGTGTATTGCTCATGACAGTGCAGGCGCATAGATTTCAATTACGGCTCGCAGTTATTGTCCCATGTCACATGCCGTGTATGCAGCTGTAGGCATCAATTGTATATGAGCCGAATCTGTATATTAATTGAAAATTATATGTTCCTGGGGAACAACACCAGCTGCTAGAAACATATATAACGCGAGTACGAATTTCAAGCCAAGGATTCAGAGTTTCGGACAGAGTAAGCTGAAGGATTTTCTCGTGACAGCTGTTAGCGGTTGCAACATTATAGCAAGGATAGAATATAGTTGCAAACCTGTAGCAAGGAAAGCAGTCTCTCAGCATTATGGCAGTTGTGGTCGCGAATATCGAAGAACAATGGAGTATGGACTCTATTATGCAGACGTTCGATGAGGTGGGTAATAAGTTCTTCAACAGCGTCCATTTATTCTGATTTCTATGTGATTTTAAGCTGGAAATATAGGAATTTACTTATGTATATAAAATACTGACGAAGTCACTTCACTATAGGGTGCATTTTATATCTTCTTCATGGATATAGATGCAAATAGAGAGCTAGATTCCAGAGAAAGCGATTGACGCACTGAGCCAGCAGGTCAAAGAGGAAAGTGAGGGGAAATGAAGGAAAGGTCAGGAATGCTAAGGACAGCAGCGAAGAGATTGACATTTTTGGACAGAGCTTGTAGAGAGAGAGAGAGTGAGAGGGAAGGACAGGGCGACATGCAAAATTTGGCGATTTCATTTCCGTGCAAAGAACATGAATTGAAAAATGCGACTGTTCGTTTGTTTTGCGCTAATCAAAAGTGAAGCAGATCGCTGCACTTCTCAGCATACGGTTCAAATCCTTACTGTCTGCCAGCGCACTAGGAAATCATGAAATTTCATGAGTTATCACCCAATGACTTCGCTGTTGTCAGATAACCCATGAAATTTGATGATCTCTTAGTGCGCTGGCAGCCAGTAAGGATTTGAACGGTATTCTGAGCTTCTCCAAAGACTTTGCCAAAAACAGAAGAATGTTTTCGAGCTGTTGCAAAAGAACGCATC
>REGM01000005.1:2151364-2198737 GCA_004194415.1 Aurelia aurita
TGAAGAATTATAAGAAATGAATAAATGTTATGCAACAAATACATTGACAACAACAAAATTCGGATCGAAAAATTTTCGTAAATTTTTCTGATGAAGAATTATAAGAAATGAATAAATGTTATGCAACAAATACATTCACAACAACAAAATTCGGATCGAAAAATTTCGTAAATTTTTCTATGAAGAATTATAAGAAATGAATAAATGTTATGCAACAAATACATTGACAACAACAAAATTCGGATCGAAAAATTTCGTAAATTTTTCTGGTGAAGAATTATAAGAAATGAATAAATGTTATGCAACAAATACATTGACAACAACAAAATTCGGATCGAAAAATTTCGTAAATTTTTCTGGTGAAGAATTATAAGAAATGAATAAATGTTATGAAACAAATACATTGACAACAACAAAATTCGGATTGAAAAATTTTCGTAAATGTTTCTGGCGAAGAATTATAAGAAATGAATAAATGTTATGCAACAAATAAACAGGGCCGCATTAGGTTTGTTGGGGGCCCTAGGCCCAAAACTGATCGGGGCTCCTTTAATTATGCCTAAAATATGTGCGTCACATGCATGGTATCCTATTCCATATTAACATATGCATTTGTATGGAAAAGGCCAAGATTCAGTCATCACCAAACAAGTTAACACGTCGGAGTGAAATTCATATTGGGGGCTGACGCTCAATGCGAATGGAACGAACTAAAATGGGGGTCCGGTGGCTTACCCCCAGGAAACTTTTTGAAGCCACGCCCTTTAGATCATTGGAAAATGCCCCTTTAGCAAAAAATATACCAAGAGGAGAGGCTTCCTCGTGAAATTGTGAAAAAGACCATTTAAAAATCATTTAGAAATGAATTGTTTTGTCAAGTAATCTATTAAATGTGCATGGTTTTACTTGCTGATTTTCAAAATTTACTCGGGGCCTGGGCCCAGAGGCGCCCATGGGTTGCGTCATTGCGTCTATAAATATCGTAAATATCAGCTTATCGGAAACGACAGAGTTAAATCCAGCTTTTCAAATTAAGCTCTTCCAGGCTGTAATTTCATGATCATCCGCCTACGACAAACTCTCCTCTGAAACTAATTTGTTCCATGCCTCGCGATGAGAAAATTATATAAGTTGAAATTCTGAATTTTGATTATTGTCTCAAAAGATTGAACAAATATTTTTGACGACCAAATTAATGGAAGAATGAACAAGGAATCGAGAACAATCAATATTCTCGTCAGGAATTGCTGTAGTGATCTTCCAAAATACTTTTCAAGCATAAATCACATGCTTGATTGCAGAGGTTCACAAGGCTTCCATAAAGCCCAGATTAAATGGTGCCCCGGTCAAGCAGCTTTGTGGGGAAAGCAACGGAGTATTCTTGACCCCCATGCCACTCCATAGAGATGGCTAAGCTTGACTACCAATATGAGAGGCCCCGCCCTGTCGAACCTGCAACGTAAGGTGAGCAGAGTCGCCAAACCTCAAACAGGTCAGTTTTTCTTGACCTTATCATTAACATAAGTAAAATGATCATCATTATATTTTTACCGTGTCAGCTTATCAACTGCAAAAACTTCAAAATCAGGCCGCAAGAATAGTTACTAACAATAGATATGATGCTTCAGCAATGCCTATCTTTAAGAAACTTGGTTGGCACACTGTTAGTGAAATTATACAAATGGACACTTTGAGTATGGTATACAAATCTATCAATGATCTGGCTCCCACTTACCTTACGGAAATGTTCTCAAGACTCTCGGATACATGTTAAAGAGAATTACGCAATACTAGAACCGATTTAGAAATTCCTATGCAAAAATCTGCTTATGGCCAAAAATGCTTCTCATATAAAGGTGCAACAATGTGGAATCATCTGAGCTTGGATACAAAATTGTCCCCAACATTGAAAACTTAAAAAAAAAGCATAGCAAACCTATGATTTAGGTGATTCTCTCTTTCATATTTATCGCGGCAAATAATTATATCACGGCTTTTTATACACTTTGTAATTAGTTGTTGATGATGATATTTATTTTAGTTTCATTTTAGATAACTTGTAAAATTTAGATAGTTTTTTTCTTTTGTAAGTTTTTAACAGGGTACATTGTAAAACAGCGTAAACTGAATGTTTTACCCTGTATAAATATTATAAAATCAAATCAAAAATCATTATGCCAAATGACTTATAAATAGAGAGCAAGGGGGGTGATAAACAATGGTGAAACAATACACGTCTCGTCTTATAAGAAATAGCCTGTGTTCCAGACCACTTGAAAAGAAAAGACTCCAGACCGTGAAACTTAACTCGCAACGATCAACTTGAACCACACCTTGCTGATGAGAAAGGGCAAGGGGACTGGCACTAGTCATCAACAATTCACAGTGCATGAAGGATAACCGGCATGCCTTGGCGTTAACATGCATTTACTGGCGTAGAATGCTCTATTAACCCCCTACGGCATGCTTTCAAGGAGGGACACAATCAATACACGGTGGATGGCAGCATTTGGGATCGTATCTGCAAATTTGATACTATTACAACAAGATATACTGTAACAATCACAATGACAGTTGTTCTGACAGTTGTTCTGACAATGACAGTTGTCTTTGTTATTGGTGCTTTCTTGAGTTTACTGTCCTTTCTTTTCAAGGGGTCTGGAACACAGGCTAATAAGAAACTGCTGATAAGATACTTAACTCTCAGATCGCTAAAAATTAAGAAACTCCAGTACTGGGTAAAAATTATTTAAGAAACTATTTATTTTAGTCAAGCAAATCCTTAGCATATTTTTACTTCATTTTTCACATGTTTCCTGTATCATACCGGGTGTATCAGAAAAAAACGGGTCACTTGTAAAGTGCATCTGCGGTGGCGACTTGAATCTTAGAAATTTATGATATTGATTTTCGTAATCCATAAGCTTTAACTTAAACTTAGATATATTGCTTTTACCTGTATCTGACAATGAAATGGATTTGTTGCTCAAGTTACCCAAAAGTGTTGACCGGTCGATGACAGACGGTCTCGATTTTCTGATACATTCCANGCCTTGGCGTTAACATGCATTTACTGGCGTAGAATGCTCTATTAACCCCCTACGGCATGCTTTCAAGGAGGGACACAATCAATACACGGTGGATGGCAGCATTTGGGATCGTATCTGCAAATTTGATACTATTACAACAAGATATACTGTAACAATCACAATGACAGTTGTTCTGACAGTTGTTCTGACAATGACAGTTGTCTTTGTTATTGGTGCTTTCTTGAGTTTACTGTCCTTTCTTTTCAAGGGGTCTGGAACACAGGCTAATAAGAAACTGCTGATACGATACTTAACTCTCAGATCGCTAAAAATTAAGAAACTCCAGTACTGGGTAAAAATTATTTAAGAAACTATTTATTTTAGTCAAGCAAATCCTTAGCATATTTTTACTTCATTTTTCACATGTTTCCTGTATCATACCGGGTGTATCAGAAAAAAACGGGTCACTTGTAAAGTGCATCTGCGGTTGCGACTTGAATCTTAGAAATTTATGATATTGATTTTCGTAATCCATAAGCTTTAACTTAAACTTAGATATATTGCTTTTACCTGTATCTGACAATGAAATGGATTTGTTGCTCAAGTTACCCAAAAGTGTTGACCGGTCGATGACAGACGGTCTCGATTTTCTGATACATTCCAATTCTTTAAAATTCCCGGAAAATAAATTTGTTGGTTGCTTTTGTTTAATTCTTTAAAAAGTTTGTTTTAAAAGGCTAGAAATAATCATTTTACCTCAAAACATTGCTTTGAGCATTCGTGATAACAAATTTTTGTCCCTAAAGAAAGCTAATTGTTGACCATGTTTGAAGAAGTAGGCATCAATTTTGCAATTGGGGAAATGATAATTTCCCTCCCTAAGGAATAGTTAGTGGTTCGTGTATGTAATTAAGTGTCTTTTGCTTTCCATCCGAAAACATCTGGGATGTACCAAGAAATCGTCAGCCTCACAACATAAATGAGCTTAAAAGATGCCACAACGAGAGAATGCAATGCGATGTAAAGAAGAATGAAAAGAAGAGCCTTCGATGCCATAGGAGATTGACGCAGAGCATGCATTGCCAATGATGGCCAACGAAGACATTTTTTTACAAATTGATTAGCGGTTGTTGCTCATATTATATAGGTTCAAAATTTAATGTTTTTACCCCAGAGCTCAGATCATCATCACCTTTTCTGCAGTCACTTTTCTCCGCGAAACAACCCTCTGTCAACGCCTTTTCTAGAAGTCTGAGTTACTTGCGACAATAGTTTTTTGTTCAAAGCACCAAATTCAGTTCAGAGGGTGTCAGATAATAAACCAACTCATACAGATTATAAAAAGTTATCGCATGACTTCATATGGTATAAAACGTCATCGCAGAGGCATTTTGAAAGTGGCCCGTTTTGTCTGATACACCCGGTATTACTCCGAAGGTACTTAAGTAATGTCTAAACATTGGAATGACCCAAAAAGTTTATCCATCCTAACGCAGCTATGTGTTTAACTCAGTAAGCTAAATTTTTACAAATTTAAGCATAATTTTAGGGATAATTTGAATACTTTGTGACAGATAAGTGATGGTGTCGATGCAAATAAACGTGATCTTCTCGACAGTGTAAATGCGATATTGTTGCCTCATTATTTAATAAATCTTTCAAAAGAAGAGTTGCTAAAAATTATCCTCTATGACCATGAACAGTTACCGTTTTATTCAAATGCAAAAATCCTTAAAGCAACGCTAGAATATATCAAGGCCTCCAAACGCTTTGAATAAATCGGTAATTTTAAGAAACTTTCAGTACTGGCTCAAATTCTTAGTTTCTTACAAAAATAATACATGTAGCCATGGCAGCATAATAACATTTAGTCGGCAGAATGCCTTTGCGTTTGGGAAATTTGCCATTTGGTGCCCGATACACAATTCCCCCGCAAATCAAAAATTGATACATTCTTTAATCGCTAGACTGCTACAGAAGATTTTCAAAAGGCGCTTCCTTTAATAGTCCACAGGCGATGTCTGATAAAAATTTCCACGCTTTTTGCGGGGGAATTGTGTACGTGTCCATTTTTGGCCGTGAAAAGTCGAATCTGGTATTTTTGATGATTGAATTTTGCACCTTTTTACGCGAAATTTGATGCCTTTTTTATAACATTTCTAATATTCTTTTTATTTAAAAATTGCTACTTTTACTTTATTCAAAACATGCAAAATGAAATTTTGGTTACTGAATTTGGTTCGACCTTTCCAACAAGTAACATGACTCTTATGTACTTAAATGATCGCTGCATCCTCTTATAAGCACAGGGGGTCCAGGCGTGTCCCCTAGCGAGTACCCTAGTTTTCATTTCTTTGGTTCCATGTGATCCGGATTATGAAAAATAACTCCACTGTAATTCGAGATCGGGTTACGTTATCGTTGCGGCGACCTGTGTTGTTGTTACAAGTTACAAGACGCGGGATACGAAAAAACCGCGAGTTCAAACTGCAACCAATGAGAACGAAGACCTCACATTAAAAAAAATGGGGCAATCTGTATCGAATTACACAGGTGCTGTCTTTCATAATCCGGATCACAGAGAACCAAAGAAACGAAAACTAGGGTACTCGTTAGGGGACACACCTGGACCCCCTGTTTGATAAGCAGCCTCAGCAATACCAAAACCACAATGTTTGCCAAAACTACTTGACCTCAATCATTGGCAAGAATATTGCATAAAATGCCCTTTCCCAGGGAAAGCATTTCGTGGACCAGAAGCTACAAAATACGGCACTTGTACCCAACGGGCCAATGAAATGGGCTGAAAATTGAGCACGTGACTGATAAGACATTCAGTTACAAACTTGCTAAGACATTCAGTCTGCGCTTTTCAAAATTCTGTGTAGTCTGCAATTTATGGGTAGCTAAAGGCTATTGATCATCGAATGGTTAGTATTCTATTGTTCAAAGTAGAACAATTACGGGCATGTAACAAATAAAGAAAATCCCGGACAACGTTTTTGTCAATGGAATGTCAGCTATCTCCTGAACGTAATTTTATGCCGCTGGGATTAAGCTGGCGGCACAGTGGGCCAGGCGCTTGTAGAGCATGTTCCATGTAAAATAAGTAATACCGTAAAAGCTCTATTTAGCCCCCCTCTATTAAGCCCCCCTCTCTAATAAGCTCCTCCCTTCTGAGTCAGAATTATAAATAAGCCCCCCTTTCTATTAAGCCCCCCCCCCACTTGTATCAAATGCGAGAGGATACCGAAGATTTTCCGTTTACTAGATAAAACAAGTTTGTTTGTTAATTTTGATATGGTTTGGGATTAAAACTGCGTTGAATTTGTGTATTTGACTCGTAAAAGTGTATGTTGACTCCGCAAAATATGAGGTAAAAGACCTACAAGCTATCGTTTATAGCCTTGTCATCTNGCGACCTGTGTTGTTGTTACAAGTTACAAGACGCGGGATACGAAAAAACCGCGAGTTCAAACTGCAACCAATGAGAACGAAGACCTCACATTAAAAAAAATGGGGCAAAATTGTCCGAAGTTTCGAAAACAAGGACAATACTTTCCAAAGTTTCGAAAACACGGACAGTACTTTTCGAAGTTTCAAAAACTACGACAAAATTTTCCGAAGTTTCAAAAACACGTTACGATTCTTTTCCGCTGGTTTCAAGGAAAGGTTTAAAAATTACTTCATCTGAAAGGGATCTGAAAGCTATTTGCACTATGTCCACTATACATTAGTCTGTTAAGTTAATGCGCTTCTCGTGATAAATTTTGATTTTGTACGGCAATTACGTAACTTTCATGTCATCAGTACACTGAAGATAACAACAAATAGACAACAGTTCATTATTCTAAATAAATCTCCTTTTCATAAAATTCCACAAGCAGAACATTACCAAATGTGGTTTCTGTTAGAGCCTATACTTCAAGAAAAGTAGTAGGTTTCTTATGTTCTGTGTGGCATTTTTAGCTATTTCAAGATTTTCTTGAAAATCAATAGCCACAATGAATAAAATTTCAAAGAGGTTTGAAAGAAAATTGCAACATTTCCCGTTATCTCTGAAGAGATTGGAACATTACTGCACATGAAAATCAACTATAGGTCGTAATCAGCCTCTTGGTTCACTGCACGATGTTGCAGGATGTGTAATATCAAATAACTGGGCCAAATTTTGTTGTGACTAATTTTGCAGCCAAGAAAATGTAGAAATAAAAACAGCTATTGTTATTGCATTTTTCACGAGTCTAATTTTCGCTATAAGCTCCTGCTGCTGGCCCACTATGCAGAAAATCTCACAAAGATTCCATGTATGAAAAACTAAGTCTTCATGAAAAACAAAAACATGACAAAACAAAAACATGAAAAACGATGTACAGGTTTGTCACGTTCAAAGGATTACGGAGGCTACGGCGAGAGAAAATCGAAGGTGGTTCAGCCGGGGCTCCATAATCGTAAATCCTTGTTGTGACGGCAATACCAAAACATGTTGATTTCTTTATCTGTAGTCAATGAACAGAGGAAGCGTCGCAGCGGCCGTTTTCTTCAAGACGGACCTTTCTAGGCCTACTATAGTCTAAACCACAAATTATTACTGCACCAATTATCGCAAAGTTGAATGCTCGTATTTTCATTAGATCTGCCTTGATGTTTTTACATAGCTATGGTAGGGGGTAAAGGTGATAGTTTCATTCAATACGTGGACAAAAACTGAGTTAGGAATACTACAAGGTTCAGTCTTAGGACCCCTATTATTTAATGCATATCTGAGTGACTTTTTGACTATTTGAATGATCAATGAGACCTGCCGGGAATTATTTTCAAGCGAGCAAATAACAGCCAATAGGTACGATATCTGATACATGAAAAAGAGGATGGGCATACATGAGTTGCACATTTGTAACGGCTGTCTATATAATAAACGCTATACTGACTGGTTTGAAATCTGTATGGCGAATACAAAGCCCTCAGTCAATTTAAACATACCTAGCAAGCTTAGTCTTTATATTACCCTATGATCAGGGCAGCAACTCTGTTATACAATCTGACTGGCTGAAAACGTTTGAATGTGACGTAATGATAGGGCATTATTTTCCGGTAATGCCCGCTCATGACGTAACAACTCAGCTTGGAACCACAAATCAGTGGTTCCAACACGAACAACAATTCGAACAGCATCAAATCGCTTCGTCTACAATGGCTTCATGCTAGCCTTCGATCGTTTTGCTTCTTAAAATTATCTTTTTACTTTTTAAAAAACGAAAGCCCTTCACCCAGCCCCGACGATAGGGTAATAAACTATATAATAACTGTTTCCTTCGGGCAATACCGAAAATATTAACCCTCAGCCTCTGTACAAAACCTCGCAAGCTCAGTCTTGTACTGACAGATTCGGGTTAATATTTTCTAGTATTGCACTCAGAAACAGTTATTATAGGCTTAGCACTAGCGTTGGGCTTTGTATTTCCCAGTACAGATTTCAAACCAGTCAGTGTACAGTTTACACTGACATTTCCCTCAGTGGATGGGGGGGGGGGGTAACTTCAAGTGGCAGACGACGGGCGTATGCCAATTTTGGCATGTGAAATCACACCCTAAAATTTATAAATTTCCAAAAACCATACCCCAAAAGCTACGGGCCATATAAGAGGCATACCCGAAGATTGTCATCATCAAGCACGTGAAATGAGATCATATTAAGGACTCTAAAAAACTATTTTTGAAAATNCCAAATGTGGTTTCTGTTAGGGCCTATACTTCAAGAAAAGTAGTAGGTTTCTTATGTTCTGTGTGGCATTTTTAGCTATTTCAAGATTTTCTTGAAAATCAATAGCCACAATGAATAAAATTTCAAAGAGGTTTGAAAGAAAATTGCAACATTTCCCGTTATCTCTGAAGAGATTGGAACATTACTGCACATGAAAATCAACTATAGGTCGTAATCAGCCTCTTGGTTCACTGCACGATGTTGCAGGATGTGTAATATCAAATAACTGGGCCAAATTTTGTTGTGACTAATTTTGCAGCCAAGAAAATGGCTATTTGTGATTATTCTCTGCCTGAAAATGGCACCGCAAAAAATGGCACATCCAGTACCTGGGTAACTTCCGTATATACAGGTAACCTGTATATACAGAAGTTACCCCCATCCCACCCTGGGACATTTTTGCATTGTATGTGTACGAATCTACTCACCAAGGTATGTTGTAGGACTTCTGTAAAATTGTTTCCGAGCTGATCGAATCCTTCTAACACGAATCCTGCAACAAAGAATTAAAATTTTGTTGGTTTTTCTATATTTTCATAAACAACGAAGATACAGATCGTACATTTACAGGGTGTCCGTAAAAAAGCTGTACCCCGTTTGTGCGGCTGCTGTGGAGGAGCTGTAACATCTATTGTCCCGTTTTTCCACAGTTGTATAAGATAGGCTTCAACTTAGAGTTTGAGACCTTGTTTGAGCCAATCTGATAAGTGGTTGCTGATTTATGGCACAGGAAAGGCACAGTAAGTGACTGCTTCAAAAACAGCACTTCCCTTGTTCTCCAGAAATGTCAAAATAAATTAAAGTTTGACAGAGAGGGTTCTAGCGTTGTATTAATATTTTCTACATTTGTAAAAGGGCTAATAGTGTTGTCTTAATAATCAACAAAAAAGTGTTGTTTTTGAAGCAACCACTTATTTTGCCTTTCCTGTGCCATAAAGCAGCAACCACTTGTCAGATTGACTCAAAAAGGTCTCAAACTCCAAGTTGAAGCCTATCCTATGCAACGGTGTAAAAGACAGGACAATTGAAGCTACAAATCCTCCACAGCAGCCACACAAACGGGGCACAATATTTTTGGGAACAGAAGGAATGGAAGTGGGATGTTTCCTAAGAAAAAATGAGCACATCTTCAGTCAAAATGTTCAGCTTTGCAAATATACCGAACCGTCCATTATATTAAGACTAATCTATTTCCTTCGAAAGATTATTTCTTAGCTTAGCATTCCGTCCTACAAGTCATTCTTTAATCTTTTACTTCACGCAAAAAGAAGAGTTGAAAAGGATTATAAAGATATGAATCAAGGAAAATTCACAAGAAATCAAGTAGCTTATACAGTATATTACAAAAACATTCACGATTAAAGTCTGTCTCAAATTAGATGTCAGGTGAGACTTGCGACCATGCAACATTACTCATGCAAAACATTGCAAGTGTTGTTATTCGCGGGCATTTTCACCTGACATCTAATTTGAGACAGAATAGTTTTTACACTACTTTCAAATTGGTTCAAGTATTAAAGGTATTCCATCAAGAGAGCAATTTTGATTTTAATGGGTGTCCCAAAAAAAAGTATACAGATTTGGTTGACCCTAGCGATGAGAATTTGGCATGAATCAAACCAAAAACATTTTTAAAACATATCTCGATAGTCAACTTGAACATAGATACCTTGTTTGTTGATATTAGTGCTTTGAGAGTTGAAATATTAATCTTCAAAGGAGAAATTCGCTGCAACCACCAAACCAGACCTTTGGCATTTTGGCCTAAGCAAATTCTTGAAGCACAGTGAATAAGTCAACAACAGACTTGAAAAAAATTGAAACAGGAGGAGAAAAATTACAAACTAAATAACAGGGACGTTTAAAAAAATATAATTTACGCGACACTTATCATCAAGGGAGCTCTGAAGTCAATTTCATTCATTTTGATATCAACAATTTGCTTCACGAAGTTTACTTTAGAGCTCCCTTGATGATAAGTGTCACGTAAATTATATTTTCCAAAACGCATCTGCTGTGCAGTTTTAGATTTTTCCCCTTTTGTTTCAATTTTTCGAGTCGATTGTTGACTTATTCGCTGTCTTTCAAGAATTTGCTTAGGCCAAAACGCCAAAGCTCTGGTTTGGAGGTGAAGGCAAATCTGTCCTTTGAAGATTAATATTTCAACTCTCAAGGCACCAATATCAACAAACAAGGTATCTATGTTCAAGTTGGCTATCGAGGTATGTTTTAAAAATGATTTCGGATTGATTCGCGCTAAATTCTGATCACTAGGGTCGACCAAATCTGTATAATTTTTTTGGGACACCCGGTACATTCGAATTCCCCACCAATAAATAAATCATATTTCCTGCTATCTCATGGGTTAGTTTCTTCCTTTGATTTCAACTGATTAATTTCGATAGTTGATTTCGAGAAGAATTTTCCATTAGCAGACCTCAGAGGCTTAACATGCAAGAAAGAAAAGATGGGCGTCCGGATTTAATTAATCCTATCTTGCATACCACAGTGTCACACTTCAAGGTTTTGTGCAAGGTTAAAAGCTTGCATTTGCAAAGAGCAAAAAAATAAAAAAATATCCCATTCAAATCGAAGTTGCATACGTGCCGTGAGAAATGGAAAAAAAAAAGAATAAATGCTGTGTCTGAGTGTTTTTGTTTGTTCTATTTATAAACAAGCCTAGTTACCATTGCACATTCCCTTTAAAAGAAAGTTAGTTTGTCAAATAAAACAATCTTCACTCAATCTAAGCTGTGCTAGGATATGTAATATTTTCTAAACTTGATTTGATTATTGATGCCATTGATCAAAAGGAAGAAGGTCTAGATATTTTGTAAAAAGCTCTCAGAGCAGATAATTTTACCAGAAATATCTATTTTGATATTTTGATGAAACTATTCAAAAGTTAAGGCAGGAGATTAAGGGTATGTTTGATTGGTGGAAATTCTGAAAACGGTAGACTTGGTAGACTCGAAATTTGTGTTTGATTGACTTCGCAATTCTCAAAACGGTAGGTTTGGTGGGTTTGGAAGGCCTTCTGAACCTTCTGCTCCAAAAGGCAGAAGGTTTAGCAGACTTCGGAGAGAAGAGTTCGATTCGAACACAGTACTTGGCCTATCGAATCGAAGTCACCAGTCTGTATTGTATTTTTGTTCGATCGGCCGAATACTGTTTTCGAACTCCCCAAAACCTGCTGTTTTGAAGATTTTTGTGTATGATTGGGAACAATATTTCCGTCTCTGCAAAGTTTACTGTTTTCAGAATTTGGTAGGTTTGGAATTACCAATCTAGCACGCCCTAAGCGACGTTATAAAACTCACATGAGGAAGAGTGGATTAGCCAAAGTCCGTCTCAAATTAGATGTCATGTGAAAATGTCCGCGAATAAAAGCAATTGAAGTGTTCTTTGCATGATTAGTTTTGGGTTATCGCAAATCTCACGTGACATCTAATATGCGACAGACTTTAATTTCAGAAATTTCAACTAAAACTGGACGATTTAAATCAAAATAAACCTCACATTTATTGCAACCAAAGATTTTGCAGCTTCACAAAAAACTAAATTTTATATTTGTTTTGAAAACAATGATCTAAAACTAACAAAACTTGATAAAAATACGAGAAAGTAGATGAAAAAGTTTTAAAGAAATCAATATTAAAGTAAATGAACGATCTAGTTCTAGTCGATCTAGTCTAAACATAGCACAAAAGAATGACACGCGCCACTTATGTTCGTATTGTTTTCATCGATCAAGAACATCAAATACAATAGGTTATATTTAGATTGACCCAATCCCCCTAGCTAAGCAGCTTTTAACTCCGTTGATTTACTTTAATGATGATAGCAATAATAACGCGATATTTCAGTTTTTTTGGTAAATAAAACTCTCCGACAAACAGCTCTTGTTGAAAATCACTCTCCGAAGGCAGACAGAGTCCAGTGGTTAACCAAACACTACAAACAGCTGCTCGTAGAGTTGTTTTACATGTTGGTTTAAAAATATCTGTCTTTGCAGATCTATACAAAAACCAGGGGTGCTTTCTCAGTTAATAACAAAAGACAAGCAATTTTTGCAGCTGCAGATCCCGCTGCAGATATTTACCTACGAGTATTTTTCTATAAATATGCAAAATATTTCACTTTGGAATTATTCCAAATTTCCCGACAGAACTGCTTGTCGCTCAATAAGAACAAGTTGCAGGATAATCGAAAATGCCTGTCGCGGAAAGATACTTGGTAGCCTGCATGTTCGTTATAGTGGCAAATCACTATTCAATAACTCAGTCTAGAGCTAACAATCTTACTGCTGTTGAGAATGAGTTGAATAACTTCCTAAACCAAGAATCATCTGACACTAAAAGGAATCTATTAGAAAAGTATCCTCAACTTTTCCAGATCGCGGCGCTGATTTTCAATAAAACTCTCTCGGGAAACCAGTCCATTTGCGACATAGTAGCACAAAACTTTATGGACAGGCAGTGCTCTTCAACACCAAACCAAACATGCATTGGGAGATATATCCCATCATCATATCGAAATGGTATAACTGATGGCTGCCATGATGCCCAATTGACGTCCAGATCAAAACGAGAAGTGGGCATTTATCATGAAACGTCAGACAATCACCAAAGATCAAAAGCAAATAACTCTACAATGACCACAGCATCGCCTTACAATACCACCGCAACAACGGCATCAACGCCTTTGTCATATTCAACACCAACCACAACAGTCCCTTCAAATTCAACAGATCCACATAATTCAACAGCTCTATTCACTTTGAAAGCCTCATCGACTCCACGGCCTCCTATAGGTCCAAGTGAACCAAGTGGTCCAGGTGGTCGTCCAGGTGGCCCTAGTACTCCAGGTGGTCCAGGTGGCCCTAGTGGTCCTGGTGGTCCTGGTGGTCCAGGTGGACCTGGTGCTCCTGGGGGGACAGGTGGTCCTGGTGGTCCAGGTGGTCCTGGTGGTCCTGGGCCCNTCTACAATGACCACAGCATCGCCTTACAATACCACCGCAACAACGGCATCAACGCCTTTGTCATATTCAACACCAACCACAACAGTCCCTTCAAATTCAACAGATCCACATAATTCAACAGCTCTATTCACTTTGAAAGCCTCATCGACTCCACGGCCTCCTATAGGTCCAAGTGAACCAAGTGGTCCAGGTGGTCGTCCAGGTGGCCCTAGTACTCCAGGTGGTCCAGGTGGCCCTAGTGGTCCTGGTGGTCCAGGTGGACCTGGTGCTCCTGGGGGGACAGGTGGTCCTGGTGGTCCTGGGCCCCCTGTTGCTAACTTTTACTTCCTTGCATTGAATATCATTGCAAGGACAGTCAGTACATCGTACGAGCGCCAAATGAGACACAAAGAATTCGACAGGAGGAGACTTGTTTCCATGTCTCCTGGTGCACCTGGTGCACAAGGTTCGTATGGCCCACCTGGTGCGCCAGGTTCGTATGGCCCATCTGGTGCGCCTGGACCGGAAGCACGGTCGGTTGCAGGGCCAGGACTGCGGCCAGGATCACCGGGACAAGGACCAGGACCACCGCCTGGGACAGGTATGTGGCAAGGAAAAGAGTCACAATCAAAGCCGCAGGTGAACGTCACTCTGAATCATACAAGCTTCCAGAACTCTTCTAACAAGCACTTTTTCACCAAAAACAGTTCAACTCCGAATGTAAACAACAACCACTGGATAATAGAGTCATTCCTATATAGGAATATGACTTGGTTTAACTACACAGTGATGTCATATGAGTACCCTGCATGGTTTAAAACAATTGAAATTATCAATATCACTGGTCATTCATGCAGTGTCTTCAATCTGTTTCTCCTTATTAGTACTTATTTCATGTTGAAACGAGAGTTCACTCTGATGGACAGGAATATTGTTTGTCTATCCTTGGCCTTTCTCTTGGCTCATTTGTTGCAGCTGAATATGGTTTTCTTCTCAGCCATTCCTAAGTTTTGCAAATGGGGTGCAGTGTTCTTACACTGGTCTTTGTTGCTGAGCTTCATGTGGATTGCAGCTATTTCTTTTGATTTATATATTACTTTCAAACATATGCGGCCCATAACACTTCATGCCAAAAACCAACGGTTTAAGAAGAATTCTATTGTAGTCCTCGGTGCGAGTATGACTATTGTAGTGATTTGTGTTGCGATAGGGATTCCAAGTGAAGATTTCTCTGGTTATGGAGACCAAGGAAGATGCTTCATTGTTAAATTCTGGTCAAATCTATTCGCCTTCGTGGTTCCATTCACGATATTATTGGTGGCTAGTATCGTGCTTACAGTTTTAACGATCCATAAACTACACTGTAAACAAAAGGAGAGCAACAAAGTTCTTTCAAATGGAAACAGCAGAGCTTCTTCTCGCAAAAAGATTGTCGTCGCAGCACTCGTTCTAAAGTTGTCCATCCTATTTGGTTTCGGCTGGTTCACTGGGTTCATCAACGGTTTTATTGGAAGCACGGCTTTATACATCATCTTCAATGTGATCGTCTCGTTTCAAGGAACGTTCGTTTACCTTGCTTTTGGTGAGCAGAAATCAATGTTTCAGAAATGCTTCAATAAAGTGAAAGCTTATCACCAAGGAGAGGCAGTTTCAAAAGGGACAGATAACGAAACGACATATGTAACCACTGCAATTTGAATCGTAAAGAGAACACACTGAAACTCTTTGCTGCTTTTAATCGTTAAGTATAACTGAGCAAAGATACAGTAGCTTTGGAGAAGCAATGAGCCCTTCGGCATGTAAAAACAGCACTAACTCATCATAGTGTTGCTGCACAGTCATCCTGTATAGATTGTACATAAATTTTTGGCACAAAATGTACGGCAAACAGACTATACTGATGAGACTGCAACAAGGAATACGACACATATTCCGAAGAGGACTTTAATAAATTCAATTTGCACCCAAAAGTAACTTTGCGTCTTGTTTAAAATATATGTGCGTTAGAAAAATTCGATCCATGTAGATAGCATTCTTACCTCCTGTGAGAAAACATTTATTATTTAACTACACTTCTTTAAGAGCACTCCCCAGTTAACTCAAATCACTGTGTTATCAGTTGCTTCACTTGATGGAGGACGAAGGCCTCCATAAACACATATCTAGGCTTATGCAAGCAAGCGCTCAATTCGGTCGTTAGATTTCGTGAAACAATTTTGATAATCTATTTCACATCAATTCCAATTTAAGATTATGAATGCCTTCATGCAAGTGAGTGCTCTATTCTTTATTAATTTAAATACTATTCTTAATTTTAAGTGCTCTAAAATAATTTTATTATTATCAATTTCTTTTTCGTTGGATTAAAATACACGATAGATGAAATTAGTTAGCTAATTAATTCCAACGTTAAAAATAGATATACAAATATTAGATAAAAAAAATGTGGATAAAATATTTACAAGTCATCAAAAGTATACAATATAAAAACAGATATCTAAAAACATTTCTTATAAATAGCCCAAGTTCGGAATAAAAATGCGACACAACTTGCTTGAACAGTTTTCCCCGTACCAATCTTTTATTTTTGCTTTAAAGTGAGAAAGGGATTCTGATTTTCGTATTGGCTGTGGTAACATTTGCCACAGTTGCGGAACGTTAAATCGGACACTTTCTGTCCCACTGTTGACAGATCTCACCCTTGGATGAATAAATGCGTTATTGTTACGCAAATTGTAATGACTTTCATTTTCACAGAAGATTTCCTGCATGAATGAAGGGTTCAGGTCATTTCTAGTTTTGTACATCTCAATCATAAGTATTTGCAAGTTCTTTGTATGGATAGTAACTGCATGGTCCTTCTCTAATAGCTCACAAAAAGTAGAGTCGGCATCCTTATATGTAATTCTCAAAGTCCGTTCCTGTATTTTGTTGATTTTTTGGTTAAGCTGCCTGCTGTGAAACATCCAGATTAAAGGGCAGTATTGAAACAAAAAGCTAACAAAAAATTTATTAAGGTGTCTACCAGTGGACGGTTTAGCGACCAGGTGAGTCAAAGAAATGTATCCACTCTTCGAAAAATCGCACGACAAAACCTATATAACCGATTTGAAAAATGACAACTCCATTGCCTGACTGAAGGCTTGACTTAATTTTGAGAAATTATTCATAATTTACAATGCACTATCCAAATCTCAATGAAGAATTCCCGGAAACAAGCTTCCATGGGCTTTGGCTAAAACTATAAGTGACTGGTTCAATTTAATCTACCTTTCAATAACTAAGTGGTAAAATAATATCTTTCCTAGCTCAGCATTGCTTCCTAATGATACAAACATTTTGAAATGTAATTATGCTCCCACATCAATGCTAGACCTCAAAAACTCAAAATCTACATGATAGTGAACAGCCCATTTTTGGGCATATCGAGAAATAGGACTTTTGGTTAATCCATGATTTCAGAAGGAAATAATGCATCGAAAGTTATAAGAAAAATCTCGAAAAATTAGTTGAACTGTCGGTCAGATGATGCATTTAAGATTTTATAAATTGGTTGTATTCATTATCCTGTACGATTTTTAAACAGTGGATACAGTTTTGTGACTCACCCGGTATATGGAGCCTCCTGTATTGAACTCAAGCGCCGATAAATGAAAATAATTGTTCAACTAACTCCTAATCAGAGAGAAAATACCACAACAAAAATGGTAACAAAAATGACAAAATGTAGATAAAGAAGGAACCGGGTGAGTCAGAAAAAACGTGGGGTGTTTGCCAATTTTTATTGATGCAGTTTAATTTGCAAATTCATTTCTTTAAAGTTCATTGCATAGAAGAAAAGCTAACTTAGATATGAAAATTTGTTTGGTCGAAATCAGTCTTTCCGTTCCAGAATTACGAACTATTTTAGTGAAATGGTGTTTCGCAAGATTGCTAAAATAGGCCTTCAATTAGATTCATATTCATGCATGCGTGACCTTCTAAACCATGACAAACATATTGTTTCTCTACCAACAAAATGAAACTACGCACGCATTGTGTTAGAGCAGAAAAGGAAAAACTAATGTTACTTATGTTGTATCCCTTGGGGACTAGTCATTCAAATTGTCATTGTTAGCAAGCTGAAGTTCTTTTACTAGCGATACTTTTCACCAAAATGGCTATATCAAAAGCTCGCAAATAAATAAGGAAAGAAATAACCGATTTTAACAAATTAAATTTCTATAACTTATTCAATCTTTCTTCTGCAATGTAAAACTTCAACACACCCGATTTGACTTGTTTTTCACCAGAATATTGCTTGCTAAACGCCCCACGTTTTTTCTGACTCACCCGGTAGATGAAGAAGATAGAATGTATAAACCAGACTACTATTAACAACAGTGAGTGAGTCATGCGTACTGTTATCAGCACCAAAATTATCTAATCTTGCAGAAGTTCGAAATATTGGTGAAAGAAATATTTGTTCTCCACAATGAAGCCAGTAGACTTGCTCTAAGTCTAATTTGTTACCTTCATTCTTTCATAACAAAATTATTAAAAAACAATAAAATAAACACTCTTCTCTCTTTTTTCTCTTTTTTCCTGTAACAGTTTTCTTTTTACGAAAGAATTAAATTAACGAATTAAACTTGAAGCAAGTCTATGAAGCCGGTGAAACGGAAGAAAAACATTTTTTTATTGAGTTGCGTTCAGTAAACAGAAATATTCATCTTGTACTTTTTTGTATTGCGATTTTTTTCTCTCTGTAATATTGTATATATTGTATTGTAGAGTAGGCTTAAATTGGCTGTAAATTTGAGCTATAATTAATTCTCGCCTACTGTAAAAATAAACTAATGATGATGATGATGATGATGATGTGCTAATAATGTCCACTGTAACCGCATTAAACAATTACCCTTAGTGGCGCAAAAATCGCCCACAATATCTCCATATTTCGATCGAAATCGAGAATTCTAAATTCAATACGTTTAGCTATGCTGTGCAGCAATGATTTGTTTTCAATCCTACTTCTTCTTAACACTGAGTCCTCCTATATAGCTTGCATATAAATTGGTATCAGTAATAATTGAATCTTACTTTCATACCTTTGACGCTTCTTTTAGCTGTTTCCTCTGCGCATCTTTGTCTTTCTTTGATGTTATCACCACCAACAATCGCACCAAATAAATCCATGCGATATTTGTCCTAAACAAGATGAGATTAAAAACAATGGTAAAAGCTCTTTTGAATAGCCTGTTAGCTTAAAGACCCATTGCTAACCATGATCCTTTGTGCACCAAATAAAAGCAAATTGAACAGAAGCTAGGCTGAAAATGATTTTCATATCATGACTCTAGGGTCATAATGGATCATGGTTATCTATGGGTCTTGTTAAAAATGTTATATTATAAAACAAATGTACCTACTGTTTAAATAAAATTTCAACGTCTGGCTACCTTTGCACGCTCTTAACTGCCATCTTCAGCCAAAAACTTTTCAAAACTTATGCCCAAGCTTTGTCTCCACTTTGTACAGCATCATTTGAATATCTATTTTTTTCAGAAAATGGACGAAAGATGCTGGAAAAAAGTACGATACAATATCCATGGCGGTATAATTTTTTATTTTATCATAAATCATGCCAACCTCGGATTTGTCCTTTACAGAAGCTAGATAAAACAACAAAATTAAACTTACAGGATCACTTTCTTTGATACTAATGCATCGATCCAAGTGCCTCAAGGTCCTATCAACTGATTTTTGGCATCGCTTTCTTGTCTCCTCGGGTGGTGTTATGTCACATAAGCATTCCGCAAATGGAATACCAGATAAAGCGATAATTTCCATGTAATCTTCTGGTGTTACCTGCGGCATGATGTAAACAATGGCTTGAAGATGTACAATACCACATAGATTTTTATATTCCGGGTGACTCAAAAAGATGTCCCCCTTGTTGAAAAATCATTGCAGCAAAAGTGGTTGCGCTATAATCATAGGAATTGATTTTTCTAATAGCTGAAAGATTGAAGTATTTTTTATATTTTTTGGTAATTTTCAAAATAGTAGTCCTTTAGTAATTCGAAATATTAAAAAATCAGTCTTACAGAACAGCTGGAAAATTGCCTAAAATGCACGATCAAATCTTCCAGATCTTTTGAAATTCATTTGAAATCCTTTTGAGAATTAGCATAACTAACAAAATGATACACTGAACCTGAGACGGAAACTGAATTAATATCTTATTTATTGCTCTGAAAAAAGGAGTATTGAAAATAGTAAAACTGACAAGCTGCATTTCTTTTATTCCGAGATGTCTTTGATTGTGTGTTTATGCCATTTTCTAGATGTTCTGCAAAACTATTTTTTGAGTCTTTCGAATTTACTACGGGACTAATTAGGGACTACTATTTTGAAAATTAAGTCGAATTTCTTCAATCTTTCAGCTATCAGAAAGATCAATTTCTATGATTATAGCCCAACTACTTTTGCTGCAATGATTTTTCAAACAGGGGGACATTTGTTTGAGTCACTCGGTATGAAAATCATTCACAGATGACTATAATCCAAGAGATAATTCTCCGTAGCATGAGTATGCTAATGGAGGAGCCCAGGAGGTTCTAGGCTCCAGGCTCCTGGGCTCTAACGGTAGCAGCACTCCCGTAGCATATACATGGTGAGTCAAAAGAAGTTTTGGAAAAAGATTATCAAATTTCGAAAATTCTACGTAGGATGATATGCTCTTTTTGAGTTATTACATCAGAGATCAGAATAATTTTAGCAATATTGATGTTCTTAGCTATGGCTTCAAATTGGCGACACTTGCAAGTTTTGATGAATACTACAACAGGGTGAGTCAATAAAAACAAGCACCGTTTGAAAGGCCACAGCTCCTTGGATATCAAGGCAATAATATTGGCAAATATATTATTCAATTAGGGACATGTTCAAATATATTTTAAAATTTACCTGACTGAAATCGTCCACACACACACATACACTCCGTTCTGAAATTATGAAGGATTTTCTCGAGAAAGCCCCTTCAAAAAACCTTCAAAAATGGCATAAAATCACGAGCACATTTCCCTAACATTTCTGCCTTACAGCGATACGCTTTGCGTGATTCTAAAATCACAGGTTAAAAAACCTTATTTTTAGCCAAAGGTTTTTTAAGAAATCAGACATTAGTCCAGGAACCTTAAATTTACGACTTCACAATAACTTTCAATTTTTGCAGAATAAAAACCCACATGTGTCTATTTTACTTAGCTGAAGATGAGACAAGCTCATCTCAAAACACACTTTAATAATCATGGCCTAGTCTTTGTAATAATATGTAGCCAATTTTGTCGAACATGGATTGTCTTTCTATTACTGTAAACGTTGATTTACACTGGATTTGTCTCTTGTTTACTCTCTAACATGACTTTCAAAATGATGCTTGTTGTTGNTAAACAAGGAAAGACCATTGAAGTAAACAAAATAAGAAAGATTTATGTATATTTGAATTGTGATTCTAAAATCACAGGTTAAAAAACCTTATTTTTAGCCAAAGGTTTTTTAAGAAATCAGACATTAGTCCAGGAACCTTAAATTTACGACTTCACAATAACTTTCAATTTTTGCAGAATAAAAACCCACATGTGTCTATTTTACTTAGCTGAAGATGAGACAAGCTCATCTCAAAACACACTTTAATAATCATGGCCTAGTCTTTGTAATAATATGTAGCCAATTTTGTCGAACATGGATTGTCTTTCTATTACTGTAAACGTTGATTTACACTGGATTTGTCTCTTGTTTACTCTCTAACATGACTTTCAAAATGATGCTTGTTGTTGTCCTTGTACTGAAGTTCATAATAAAGCCATGCTTTCTGACTAATGTTTTGTCATTTGTTTTGATTTCTCATTTTTGTCACTAACTCAAATAGTGCAGCTACTGATGAAAATTGGAAATTGCAATGTAAAGAATCAATTACCTTCAAGAAGACTAAGCCATTGCTATGAATCTAAATTATCACTTTCAAGCCATAAAATCTATTGACTGAAGAATCTGAATTATTATATATATAGTGTACAAACATTTTTAGAATGAATGCATTAAATGACCAGGTTTCTAAAACATAGTAAATCTATTTTACCTTGCTTCTTCCACTTTGGGTCCAAACAGAGACTGAGACTTCATTAGCATACTTGTGAATCTCTTTTCTACCAAATTTGGCTGCATCATGGATTGAACAGAAAAATGTTGCTGCGACCTGTAGAACCAATGACACTTGAGTGATAAAAGTATTTCTGTCAAGTGAGTCAAGGAATGTTTCTCCAGTTTGAAAAGTTATACCGCAAAAAACCACGCAACCAATTTGTGAAATCTCAAATCCTTCGTGATACTAAAGGCCAATTTCCACTTCAGTCGCAATTTGCAAATCGCATGTGATCTTTTGTTTGAAATTCACATGCGAACGTTCGCAAATCGCATACAAACGTTTGCAATGCGATTTCGACCTGTTCGCAATGTGTGATTTCTTGTGAACGTTCGCATGCGAATGATTGTCCTGGATTAAAGGCGACCAATTAGAAAACAACTTTGCGAAAAGAAGAGACAAATGTAACAGGCGCTTTGGCGGAATAAACAATTGAAATTTGTGCGAACAGGTTTGAAATGTGTATAGAATTCGTATGTGTTTGGAATTCAGAATTTGAAAAATCGCACGCGTTTTGCAAATTGTGAGTGAATGGGCCTTAAAGCTTTGTAGTCCAAAGCATTCAAAATGTCACATATGAACAAAATGGAAAATTTTTTCAAGATTTATCTGCTTTATTTCTTACTGAAATCAATAATGAGAAACAAATATTATGATCTGAAATCATTTCCCAATTTGTACAAAATGCTCTTCTCAGGTGTTTGATACAATTTTTTTCAGTGCAGAAGAGCATTGTGGGAGAGCAAATAGTTCCCATGTCTAATATCAGGACCACAATTAACATAATTTTGAGTGTCATTTTAATAAAAAACAAGTGAAAACTCCAGTATGATAATTGACATGTCAATTTGTTTGTAAGACAATTCCAGTTATCATAGGACAATTCCAGTTCCCTTGTCATTGTAAAGAGATACCCTGAGAAAATTAATTTGTACTTGGTGTATCAGAGAAAAATGAGCCATTTCTAACACGCTACTTTGGGAGTACCTTGTATGTAAGAATTTTAGAATAAGTTATTAAAACAATGATCTCCTTTCATGCAGCAGCCTCAAAGACTGGCATTTTGTAGAACATACCCTGTCTTGTTTTCGGTTGCTTTTCCTCCTCACAGCTAGCTTCGCATTTTATATTGAAGCACTTTAACTTTACTTTTTAATTTTTCAATATTTGATTTCTTATATCTTTCTTGCTTACATGATTGGTAAACAAATTTTTGGTGGTAAAATTAAAATGGTTGCATAATGGCTGAGCCATTTTTGGAGTTGAAGAACCAATTGTCAAATGTTGACACCATTTTGTTTCGGCTGTCTGGATACTTTCGTTAAGGGAGTGTAAAACAAAGTTTATGGACAAATAGTGCAATTACATACATCAGAACTTGTAAATTCTTGGTAGCTCTTCTTTGAAGATTTCAGGCTCTCTTGAACAGATTTTTCCAATCTATGGAAATAAAGCTAAGATCTGTTACAGTATGCAAATAAACCACATGATGCATAAGAATTTTCCTATTTCCTAAAATTAAAACTTGTTTTTAGGTGGCACAAAACTGTAAGATGGTTTTGAACACAAGAACTATATTTTGACACAAAGCTTTTGTCTGGCACTTTAAGCAAAATAAGAAATATCAGCTTGATGACATAAAGATAAACGAAGCGTGATTTTGTTTGTACCAAGCTTATTTTGAAATAAGTAAGGAGCCTTCAACTTTCGATTTCATATTTTTAGCGGCACTAGGCCATTAAGGGAGAGGGGGTTTTACCCTAGGCCAGTAAGAAAATAAAAAATCGTAAAATCTCTCTTGGTGAATTTTTTTAAAAGCCATGAATAAACAAACATTAAAAATGGACTTGGCTTAACTTGGCTCAACAAACATTAAATATGCAGAGAAAATCTGTTTGATTAATTATTCAGAAGTTAAGACACGAAAAGGAAATCTGAGATATTTTGCTAGATTGATGTATTGAGAAGGAAAAAATTTCATTGAGGTTTATGTGAAGCTTACTTGGGGGTACAGGGAGGTAATAGAAGGAGGTAAGGTCCGATTTTTGCCTTTTCCGGTTTTGAGTGCACAATTCTTGAATATTTGTATTCTTTTTGTCTCATAAATACTCTCCATTTAATGAAAAATCGAATGATGTATAGTTTAACTGTGTTATGTTGCATGTGTGACAATCAAGAGAGAAAACACGGAGAGTGGTCACTGAAGGCAGTAAGCTTAAAAGAGTCTTTTTTTTCTATATTGCTACCTAGCATCCGAAGGTAGTTTTAGGACACTGAGAAGCTAAGCTTATTGAAGCAATGTCCTGGTCCTTCCTCTCGATGTGACCACACCTCGCGATTCCTTTAGCCTGGAATTACAGAGAGTTCCCGACTCTCCTCACTCTACGTAGCAGGTTTGGCAGGACGGGGACTCGAACCACCAACCCTAAGGTTGGTAGTCAANCTATTCATACATTATCATTGTACCATTCAACCATCAACACTACCCTGGAGAATTAGGTAATCTCTGCGCAACGACAGATGTCGCCTATGGGGAAATGAGGACTTGTGCGGTCGACGACAAGTGTCGCTTATGGGGAAATAAAACCGAACAACAAAGGCGACAGATGTCGCTTATGGGGGTCGATGAGTTAACTGTGTTATGTTGCATGTGTGACAATCAAGAGAGAAAACACGGAGAGTGGTCACTGAAGGCAGTAAGCTTAAAAGAGTCTTTTTTTTCTATATTGCTACCTAGCATCCGAAGGTAGTTTTAGGACACTGAGAAGCTAAGCTTATTGAAGCAATGTCCTGGTCCTTCCTCTCGATGTGACCACACCTCGCGATTCCTTTAGCCTGGAATTACAGAGAGTTCCCGACTCTCCTCACTCTACGTAGCAGGTTTGGCAGGACGGGGACTCGAACCACCAACCCTAAGGTTGGTAGTCAAGCGCGCTACCATTGATCCATCCCCGCTTTAAGAGTCTTCAATTACATTGAACTTAGCTGGGTCTTGGAGTATAGCTTGCCATTAAAACTTTGATTGCGATAAAGTAGGCCAATAACCGAAGCGTGTTTCAATCACGATTTTGGTGGAAGGCTGTTAAGAAGGCGGGGGGTGGTGGTCTTAACGGCCCATTGCGGTTTTTTTTATATATTTATTTCAATCTCATCCATTTTTATCTAAAGTAATTTACAATTAACTGTTAAAATGCCGTTTAAATACGAAAATCGAAAGTCGAAGGCCCCTAAAGCCAATCAAAAACAATCCTATCTATCTATGGTAACTCTATTTTAATTATAAACAAGATCAGTGACTGCATTTTATCTTACAATTCAGACAGCCTCATTCGACGAAGACTGGGTGTTGCCCTTGGCAGGTATCCTTCGACATCTTTTGTCAAATGCGGAATACGACCATACTTCGAATACTGCATGACTGCCGGAGTGTCAAAGCATGCTACGCCGTCTCCTGCATTATTTTTATCTCTTTCAGCATTTTGAAACAATTTCACCATCCCATGCCTGTATTCTTCTTGGGTTTTCAAAACAGTAAACTCCATTACTGTAAGTGTAAGGAAAAAAGGGTTCTCTCTTTCGTGTGTTCCTTTCGCGCGTTTTGTAATGACTAGGCCATCGCCTCTCTTTCATTACATATCATAAATGAACACGAGGCAGAAACGTAAGTGGCACCAATTGTTAATGTCACGCTCCTACGCAGCATCTTTTTGACTTTATTAAGATGCTGCGTAGCATTTCTTTTGGATGAAGAAACGCGAGNCCTGCATTATTTTTATCTCTTTCAGCATTTTGAAACAATTTCACCATCCCATGCCTGTATTCTTCTTGGGTTTTCAAAACAGTAAACTCCATTACTGTAAGTGTAAGGAAAAAAGGGTTCTCTCTTTCGTGTGTTCCTTTCGCGCGTTTTGTAATGACTAGGCCATCGCCTCTCTTTCATTACATATCATAAATGAACACGAGGCAGAAACGTAAGTGGCACCAATTGTTAATGTCACGCTCCTACGCAGCATCTTTTTGACTTTATTAAGAAGTATTTTTATAAGAAATATCTACTTCCACTGAGTTTTCTTTTGGATGAAGAAACGCGAGACTAAATCCACGCTGCGGAAGAACGTTCTGTTGATTTAGAGACAATTCTGAGGAACTGACCAATCGAATTGCGTAAAGACCACAACCAATCCAAATTTAAGCCCTTTCAGCCAGTTTTCGCCATCCTTCGCAAATAATATTTATTATACAGGGAAGTTCAGAATTGCAAAATAATTTTTGAATAAATTTGTTCCACATAGGGTAGCCAGATCGTAACCGTATTTGGTAGATACAGTTTATCACGAGATGTAAGAATTATTCCAAATCTTGCAAAAATTTGTTTCGCTCAAAATATATGGAACAGGGTCGCTCAACCTGCCTATATCTTATGTGACTCATCTCTCGAGACGATTCGAATGCTCATTATTACTAAAAAAAATCAGTTCTCCTAAAATATTTCAACTATGTAAAGAAATTCTCCGTAACAATATAACTTTCTTATCCTTATGCTCTACAGCTTAAATTACAGACCTTAAATGTAAACAAAATTAAGGTGTGGCAGCCATGTGCTGCTTAAGTTTAATCCTGAACAGTATAAAGAAGAGGATTGCAGAACATTACATCACTAATAACCGATAGTCATAATAAAATTTTAGTATCATTCAAAGATTATAGGTTCATTAACGGTGCTGATGAAGTTCTGTTATTTTTGGGTGGCCTTCTTTCAAATTTTGTGCAATTATTTCAATTTTATGTATATTCTCGGCTAAAATATATAACATACTATAAGTGATGCTACTAATACTACGGAAAAAATTATGCATTTTAGCTGAGTCGAAAAATGTGTTCCCTGTTTAAAAATAATGCTGCAAAATGGATTTGAAAATTTCAACTCCTTTGATTGAATAAGGCCTTGAAAATCTCAATTTTGAGAATATGATTGTAACTTACAAGTGTGCTTCGATCTTATAAGCCATAACTCAAAATTGTTAAACACCTAAATTTGTTAATTTCATGCTTGAAATTATGTGTGTTGTTAGTGCAATGTTAGACAATATTGCCAATATGGTAAGTTTATCAAAGGAAATAAATAATGGTAAATAAAAAAATAAAATCTAGCGTTACAATCTATGTAATCATTATTAAATTTCTTTCCTTCCTACTGTTTATTTCATATTCTGTACTGTTTTACTTTACATGGTGTATGTATTTCTAAATTTATTAGGTCGTTTGGCAATTTCGAAAAGCAAAATAATTGGAACACTCCTTGCAGCTGTCTGTCAAAAATGAAAGGTTGTTTTTGGTGCACTCTGTAGGTCATAGTTTTTCAAATAAATTGCAAAAGCAAGACTGTGGATGGATGTCGATAAATTCGATCGTTGTGGCTTTTGCCTCTTATGAAAAGGTTCGTTTTAAAGGTTTCATGGTGTACTCTTTGTTTAAGTGTCAAGCATCCATTTGACTTGCTGGAAACGTTAAAGATGAAGTGCTTTTTAAAAAGATGTCTAATTTATTTTTGCTGCATCTAGGATGACTCTTTCAAAACGCGTTCTTTAGTTACGATGGTCTGATATGTCTGATATATCTATAAAACCTGACGAAAATGTTTGCTTTGTTTTCTGTCTGGTTTTACAAGTTTGTTTTCGCATCTCTTTTGAAGAAATATTGATGTTATTGGTAACAGTAATGATTTTAATTCATTGTCTCACGCCTTGTTCCTGCGGCTGCAAACATACATAATTGATGCTTAGCAATAAAAAGATAATCCTTTTCAGATCACTCTTAGCTCTACTCAATTCATTTATTACAAGAAAGTCCCAATTGAATTGTAAGCCGTTTTTGATACAGTTGACAAGTTTTCTTTACTTCAAAGTTATCGAAAGTATTCATCAATACTTTCAAAGATTATTTCTCGCACACCGTTTTCAGTTTTCTGTACTTCAAAGTTATCGAAAATATTCATGAATACTTTTAGAGATTATTTCTGACACACCGTTCGTTTTTAGGTGGCCTTTCCTAAAATTACGTGTGCATCTTTTTATGTATTTGATTAGATTTCTTGAAACAAGCTAACAACGTATTATATTTATAGACCAAGTATCCTCCCATTGTAATGATGAGCCAATTACAGCGGATTACTTGTACGATAAAAACGCAGTTACCGGAGATATCCGTGCTTGAGGATCGCCTCGGTCTCCGCCTTTCCTGCTGTCCTCTACCGCAATGGGTTTTCAGATTCAGACTGCGTAAGCAAGTCTAAATAGCAAGGGGTGAAAACTCATTTTGTGCTGTCAGCGTCCGAAAAAACCTTTGAAGGTACATCTTTGTCCTTTTCTTTTGGTACCTTGCCGGTTCAAAAAGAGTTCCCGGTGCCTGATGAATGAGACCGAACAAACTACACCCTGTCCTGTACACAATAGAATGGGAAGCGGCAGTACTTTTCCCAAAAAGACAATCGTCCTAACCATTGGCCCACTCTTAAATAAATGGGCAGATAAACGAGAGCCAAACAACTTAGACACAAGAGTTCCTTATTGATAACAGCACTTTTGTTGCTAAAAAGGCAACCCCTGTATAAAGAACTGTATTATTACATAGTTGAAAAACTCTTTGCAAGTCAATTCTGCATCTCTGCATCGCAATCAAAAATGAATGCATGTCGAAAGTATTTAGCGAGAACTGCCAACTTGGTCTTTGACTGGCAGTTGACTCATCCAAGTTGTCTTGAAAGAAAAGAAAGGACGACGACGTGTTCCCAACAGCTCACAGCTATGGCTAGCCGGATGATTTTTGGTCCGGCAAGAGGCAAGTTTTTGGAACATTTTGAATTGCCTCCAGTTGGGTCTTTTTACAAATATCCGGTCAAGCGAGATCACACTTCTCATGAATGATATACGATTACGAGGTGCTGTTCGAAACGAATCGTCCTTTCTTTTTCTTTCAAGAATTGTGCAAATCCAAACTGGCAGTAGTCCCACCGATTGTTCTAAGTTTTTTTTTAATCTGGTAAAAATGCAGCTCATTTAATTTGTGGTTTCAGTGGAGCCTTCCAACATAACATTTCCAAGTTACCTCTTTCAAAACTATTGCCTTGATTTCAGGTTTGATACGATGCAAAATAATGTTGGCTCAGTTTACTTAGATTAAAGTAAGCATTTTTGAAATTAGTCACAAGAATTTTTAATATCAAGAAGTTTCTTTCATAAAACATCTGAAACATACGGCATACTACAACTATTAGAGCCAGTATTCTGAACATGCGTGGAAGCAACAGCCAACTTTATAGGAAACTTTTGAAACATGTCATCGAACATACCTCGCAGACTTCTGGAAAAAATTCATTTGCATCAAATCAATTGTAAATAAGCAATTGAATTGCTGCCATACCTCATATGGAGGTAGTGCATTTGCATTTAAAATAAATAAATAAATAAAAGTCATTAGTGACCGGATTTTCTCTTCTTGGAGACACTTCTGCTGTTATCTCCACTTCAGAATATCCACCAGCCAGACTTTCAGTTCCAAAAACAGAAAATTTCGAAGGCATTACGAGGTCAAGTAATGAGGTATCTTTAAACTAAAATGTTGTAAGAATACTGGCAAGATTTGGTATGAGTTAGGTCAGGGGTGGATCCAGACCGAAGTTTTGTAGGGAGGCAACCTGCAGAAAGGGCGCCAAAAATACAATAGGACGAAAGCGCACCGGAGGCGCGCGAAAATTTTTGGACTCCATGTTAAGAAGATTCTTTGGTCTTTCTTCTAAATAATGCCTTGATTTGTATGTTTCACCCCAAATTCTAACCAAAACAGTTAAAAAAAGAGTGCGGTAGGGTCATGATGAGGGGCGCATTTCTAGCCAAAAGGGGGCGCCAAGCTGAGTTTTCATCGTGAAGGGGGCAGGTGCCCCCACTTGCCCCCCCCCCCTAAATCCGCCACTGAGTTAGGTAGATGGATCGACGTTTAAGCTCTGAGTAGATAGACTAGTCTAATGTAAGCTAGGCTAGGTCGTCTAGGCCTAAAAGAGTAGAATAAGTGTGTACTAAAACGCAAGAAAGTTATTTGTATTCACCTTTGTATGTAAACGTTGCAGGAAGTCAACAAAATGGAAGTACTGTTTAGAAACTGTAACCGAAAACTTGCAGAATACTTACTATTCCAGCTATGGCTTGCAAAAAGATCTTTCTGTTTCCTTTCGTTTCCAGTGAATTGAACAACTTTCCTNCGGATCCAGACCGAAGTTTTGAAGGGGGGCAACCTGCAGAAAGGGCGCCAAAAATACAATAGGACGAAAGCGCACCGGAGGCGCGCGAAAATTTTTGGACTCCATGTTAAGAAGATTCTTTGGTCTTTCTTCTAAATAATGCCTTGATTTGTATGTTTCACCCCAAATTCTAACCAAAACAGTTAAAAGAGTGCGGTAGGGTCATGATGAGGGGCGCATTTCTAGCCAAAAGGGGGCACCAAGCTGAGTTTTCATCGTGAAGGGGGCAGGTGCCCCCACTTGCCCCCCCCTAAATCCGCCACTGAGTTAGGTAGATGGATCGACGTTTAAGCTCTGAGTAGATAGACTAGTCTAATGTAAGCTAGGCTAGGTCGTCTAGGCCTAAAAGAGTAGAATAAGTGTGTACTAAAACGCAAGAAAGTTATTTGTATTCACCTTTGTATGTAAACGTTGCAGGAAGTCAACAAAATGGAAGTACTGTTTAGAAACTGTAACCGAAAACTTGCAGAATACTTACTATTCCAGCTATGGCTTGCAAAAAGATCTTTCTGTTTCCTTTCGTTTCCAGTGAATTGAACAACTTTCCTGCTAGCAAATGTTTTTCGCGCCATTTTCGATGAATGCTAGATCCAGGCCTCTACTTCATTCTTTTGCATGTCTAACGTGACATCGTCAATACATCAATATAAATAAAGGTCAACAGAATTACAGTGCTAGCAATCCACAGTATCGTTGTCATTTTAAATCTCTTTAGTTCTCTTTGCTTTATAATGTTATGTTCGTTCGTTCTCTGTAGTAGTAGCAATAGTGATGATCTGCACTAATATCCTATTGTTGTACAAACAAGCGCTATTTTGTACCTCAGAAGCAAATGGCGACTGAGCGTACAACAATCAGATCCCATTGTTTTCAGGAGCCAATCAGCTGAGTGACAGTACGCTTTTAAAATTGTGCTAGGCTATTTTTGAGATACTGAAGTCTGAAATTTCTGTTTGCCACCTACTACTTTTTATGGCATAACTTTATAGGTAAGTTGGCCACTCCTTTTAGAAAGAATGTCTAAAAATGTGCAAGTCATTTTTATACCAGATTTTTACACCAAATTATTACACCACCATACACTTTCCTTTTACACCATGAGTGGCCTTATTCACTAATTAAATTTATCTTATCTTGATCGAAGGATATCCACAAACGTAGAACGTTGTTTACAACCATCTCGTCTTCATATCCTTTGCTAACGAGTAATAAAGAATTTAGACCACCTGATTGTTTCCATTTTTTTATTGGATTATTTCTTACTTCTGACCGAAGCATTACTTGCAGGAAAGTTGTATTACAATCATTGGTATCCGCTTTTCCTGGGATAAATTCCATTCCATTTTTCAATTACTTTTGCAAATATCTCAGATTTTATCTTCCAAAGTATTCCTCATCACTTATCTAAATTGATAACGTCTATATGAAGAATCGGGAACTTATTACAGTAACATTATCTCCAAGCGGAATAAGCACACAACGCAAGAAAACAACAATTTTCTTAGGAAAAGGAGGGAAAGTCTCACTTGAGCGACATCATTCAGATTGTTCATGCAGCATTTCCTTAATAATACACCACCCTTGAACAAGCACCCCTAGGCTGGTGTTTAATCATCACTAGTATCAGTTTAACTAACCTAGTATAACCGAGGGGCAAATCAATGATTTTTTTTTCGTACACCTTCATTGAAATCACACAAAAATCACACACAAATCACACAAAAACTCACAAAAAAATAAAAAAATCACAAAAATACCACAGAATCACAAAAAAATCACACAAAATCAAACACAAAATCACAAACAAAAATCACAAAATCACAAAAAAATCACAGAAAAAAATCACGTGATTTTAAAATCACAAAAATCACGTACACTATTTTGAGAAGTGATTTGCCCCTCGAGTATAACTAGCCTAGGATAGTGGTGAACAAGCGCACCTAATCTCAACAAAAAATGAGTGATTTACTTCCAGAGTAATGTACAAATGTATGCTGCATGTAATCTTTCGGGTGATGGCTGATCATTCACGTTGATGTTCCATTATACATTTCGAGATCTATAGAAGTAGAAATGTTATTCTATAATTTCTACAAAATGTTGCAGAAAAAAGGTTGTAGAGCTGTTTATTAATTTTTTCACCATTTTACAAAAGGACTTAAAGTTTTGCTTTAAATGTAAGCAGCACTATTGTTCCTTTTTCAAATGTTGAAAAGATTAATATATAAAACTACAGCCTACTCTTGCAATATTTGCTTGATTTGTTGGTATTTTTGGTAAACAAAGGACCTGTTTTTTTAAGCAACCACTCTTTTGGCCAGAAGTCGACAACCACTTGTCAGAGTGACTCAACCAAGGTCTCAAACTCTTAGTTGAAGCCTATCCTTATGAAATTGCATACGAGCCAATTAATGCTACAGCTCCTCACTAGCAGCCACATAAACGGGATGATACAGTAAACACTTGAAATAGATGCACTGCCTTGGGCTCCCCATTTGCTGGAAAAGATCAACGATTATCATTGGTTGATCTCTCTTCAATGAACAAGAAGATAATTCTCTGTGAGAATGACATTTTCTTGGTTTATCTTTGTTTGTTTATCCTGATAAGCATGTGATAAGTAACTATTTGTCATCTATGACGAAGCAACTTGAGGTCACATTTTAGAAGAACTCATAATCTGCGCAGTGGTCTCTTATCTTCGATGATTGTCTAAGATCGCTAATTGGCTGTTTCTGATAAATTAAAACGATATCTTCCAGACAATGTTCTTATTCATCTCCAAAGAATGTGCAGGTTTTCTCTTTATGTTTTGCGACATTGAGTTATGACAGCTGTTAAAAGACGGAACAGCCATGAAGAACAGTGGACCTTGGAATCAGGTACCAGGGTAGGACGTTTTATGGAAATTGGATGAATATATGTGTTTCCGTAAACAGACTTTTTATTCTTCAATAGATATTAAGTTAACTTTGTACAAATCAAAACTAAATCTACGAAGACTACAACAACAACAAACTGAAAATAATCAGCAAGTTGCAGAATCAAAATACACAGCATTAGACTCTGTGAAGGCGCAGTTGGTTTGGTTGAATTATTGTAACGTAAAGAACGGGTGTTAAACATAATATAGATATAGGTCATTAAATTTGAGAGAAATTGAGAATCAGGGTTCATCAATATGAATTGCGGAATGTCTTTGTTACTTAGCTGCTTCGCAGGGCCGTAGGAAGCATTTTAAACTTAGGGGGCACGACATTTCAATGTCACTCTTTTCATTAAGCTAAAAGGGGCACTTTCGGAAACAAAAAGGGCACTGTTTTGTTTATTGCAAAGTCTTGGGGGGCACACATGCCCCCAGTGCCCCCAGTGCCCCCCGGTTCCTACGTCTCTGCTGCTTCGTCCTTGGAAATAAATTATAGCATTTCAGTAGAAAGTTTTATCTTTGGGGTTCATAATGGGTGCATCCTAAAATATAGTATTTTTCGTCTTCTGTTTGGTTTTTGTTAGAAAGCTTACCAAATCTAGTTTCTCTCGGTCAGTCAGTCAGTCAGTCAGTTATTTGTTTTAAGTGGGCTGTCAGGATTTTCTAGCTACTTAAAGCTAATTTAAGCCCACTATGCATGCCGCATCCAGGCATGGGACGCCTAGTTTAACGTCCCTTCCGAAGGACGGCGAAGTGAGTTGCGAGGTCAGTCCCCGGGTCAGGCCTCCGAGGTCACCCATCCGGAGTTTGACCTCACTCGACCGAGCTTAACTTCAGTCACCTGATGAAAACTGTATAAGCAGCTCGGTATGATTGGTCTACAGTGTCTGCCTCTTTCGGTTTGTTGATCATGGTTGCTTGTGCGTAATTCAGTAATTATCACTCATATAACCCAGATGAAATAAGAGAACTATTTTGTCTCTCTTATTTTATCTTGATATAACTTATATTTCATAGAACTGAACAGACTATATGTCTAAGTTTGAACAAGGAAAGATTTTGCAACAATAGCATCTGTTGCTTCTCGTCAACAAAACGATTTCTATGGTCGATAAGTCAAGCCGCAAATATAAACAAACCGGGTATAGCATCAGATCGACATCTGAGTGACTAACAAACTCGTGAAATATGCGAATAGAGGAATATATATATATATAAGCATGTAACGCTGAAAATTGCTTTATTGATCCGATAATTTAGCAGGAGGCAACGCCATTTTCGCATATTTTTAGCGTAATTCAAACGTTTAATGTTCAGCTTCTGAATAAGATTGATAAAATTTCAGCGGTAGATTTCTAGAATTCTTCTCAAAATTTAAGGTTTACTTATGTCTTCTCTTCGACCAGTTTTTGCATACAAAATGGGTCTCGGTTCTATTGTGACTCGGTTTATTTACATATGTGACTTGATTAATCGGCCGTAGAAAGTCTTGTTTGGTTACTAATTGCTTTGTGAGCCTTTGGTGTCCAACAAAGAAGAATTGGCAACAAATCATGATAAAGCTTTCTGTTTAAAAACTACTCGCAACTGACAACTCGTTACTGACAATTCGCAACTCGCAACTCGCAACTTTAACTCGCAACTTGTGAACTATCATATCCTATGAGCAAATATTCAGACCATTTTCAGTTTACATAATGGTAACGCAGCAAAATATGGAGCCCTCGGGAAACTTGATTGGTTTTATTCGATTCCTGATTCCTGTTCCTCATTCCATATTCCATCATTGTGTTGAAATCGAAGGATTCGGCGACCCAGGTATTTGCTTGAGACACAAATGATTCCTAATCTCTCATCAATCGAAGCTGCTGGATCGTATTGGAAACTTATAAATAATCCCCATGTGGTATAAATAGAAGTTTTCTCACAGCAGATATAAGGTGTAACTGCGATATTACTTGAAAAGTAAAAATATGTGGATGTTAGTCATAATCTTATGCCGAAAAGCAGAGGTCTGTTCGGGGTCTGCTATTGATCTTTTTTCCCTTACGCTACAAAATCTGAAATTCTGCAATTTTTTCTTGTTCATGATTGATACTAATAGTGGAAAATATTTTTGTAGTGGAATTTATTTTTGTAGTGGAAAATATTTTTGCAGTGGAAAACACTTTTTACTGGAAATACTTGTGTAGTCGAATTTGTTTTTGCAGTGGAATTTATTTTTGTTGTTTGGCAAATTTTTATGGTGGGAAAACGATTTACTACGTCGGTACTGAAACATGCGGTTTAGTACAAGTTACAGACTCCTGTATTGGTTTCAAAATATTTGAATTCATTTAAAGATTTATGTATTGCCACTATGGGCCACCGTAGTATACAGAGTGGTACCATGTTTTCCAAGGTTAATGAATTCCTTTCAATTATTTTGCCCTATGAATGTTAGGGTAAAAAACCCCGATCATTCTTTTTTGGTGGGTTGGATAACCCTTACATCATCATAGAAGTGGACTGGTGGTTGGTCATCAAAAATTCGAGGGCAAACCCTCGTGTATCTCTTTATATAACAACTAGCCTCTACTTTGGACTTTGGAGAACCAGTTTTGTTAAATCCAGTTTAAAATGTAGGACTTTTACTGCATGTTAAAAATTTGCAAGTATTTTCAAGATGCTGACACATATTACTGTACAAGTGAATCTTTCTAGAGTAAACTACAGTAATCTATGTTGACGAAAAGTGCTACAATATCTTGAAAAAATAATACCCATTTGCTTTCAGCTCTGATAGCAAGGCAACCCTATAATGCAAACATATCTTCAATCCTACACGCTTGTAAAACAGAAAAAGAAAACAAAAAGTGGGAAATGAAACCATGTCTTTCCTCCGAAGTGAAAAATATTTCCCTCTTTCTTTCTCTCCCTCTAGTTTTTGCATTACTATATTTCATTTCTTTTTTATCTTATGTTTATTGCTCACAAAATACCCTCGTGGATGCTCAGTGTTTGTTGTTTTATAGAAATTCACAATGGCACAGAGGTGCCACATAAGAGCATTCCTGTGAGAGGTAAACAAAATCGAATGCCTAATGCTAAGCATACTGTTCGCCCTGAAATAAAATGAATAGTTGACAGCGATCATGACAAAACACTCTTAAAAACAACCTTTTATATATTTCGTTTAAGGATTTGCGAAGGAATGTTTTTCCGAGGTTTTTGTTGACTCCAGCCACTCTGAGACCAGAACAGGAAATAACTTACGTAAAGCTCTTCGATGCACACAAGTCGGTACCTTTCAAAAGGCAATCAGGCTCTCCAATCGTTTTAGCTTCACTTGATTGGTATGGAGAAAACGATAAACATTTCAGACTTCATTGCAAGATCATAGACACAGGACTGTTGATCTACTTCTGAGATGATTTTTACATTAAGATGACGTAGTTTAGAAGTGCCACCAAGGTGGAGAAGCTGCATAATGTCTCTTTAGATTCCTGAAGCTCTACCCATGAATTTCATTTCATTTAACATTCTTTAAAGTTGGTTGTAGTTATAAGCATATATATATATACACACAATAACTAATTCAAACCAACTACAAACTAAAACTAATTACATAATATAAAGTATAATATAATGTCCTATTAACAACATAATTTACAGCTGCAGTTTGCCCCCTTCCATGTTTTGATTTTCTTTTTGAATCCAAAATTATCAATGCAAAATCATAGCATGCTAGAAACTGGAGAAGTTGGGACGACTGCACTTTAGTGGACCAGCTTTATGTCATATCTCTCGAGAACCATATTTGACCAAATACCCTGTTAACCCTAACTAAACCCTACCTTACCGTAACTTACCCTAACTTACCCTAACTTACCCTAACTAAACCCAACTTACCCTAACTAACCCTAACTTCCTAAAAACCCCTTTTCCAAAACCTAACCCTGACCCTAACCCTAACCCCATGACACATTACTTGCCGATATTGAAAGCTGGTCCGCTAAAGTGCAGAAGCCTCTTGTTTTTATACTGTTCTATACCGGAATCAAACAAATTTATAGGTGTTTGAAAGCCTATAGCTCTGAAACCATTTATCAGTTTCCTATAAACTGATCATGTTGGTGTACCTAACATAGCAACTTAGATAAGAAAATTTAGTCTGTCAAAATCGGTCTTATCGTTCTCATCTTACATTTACAAGTGATTTTACAAAAATGTTTATCTCAAAATTCTTTAAGAACAGACCTAAAATCTTTGATCAAATTTTTTTGACTCAACCTGCAGAAAATGTAGAGTTTGGGACCTGTTTGAGACAACCATACAAGCAGTTGCTAACTTATTACACCAGATACTCGAGATCAAAGGGCTCCATAGTTAGCAACTATTTATCTAATTTTCCCCAACAAGGTCTCAAACTCTAAGTAGAAGCCATTCCTGTGGTGCAGTATCAAAAAAGAGACACCTGAATTGACTGCTCCTGCACAGTAGTCTCACAAACGAAAATCATTTTTTCTGACACCTTTTAGTCATCAGAGCATAACTTTCCTTGCTATTGCTAGGAAGTGTGATATTGCTCCCTATGTTATCATTCCTGTGTTGTTATATAGTTGTATAGTTTGTATAGTAATTAGCAAGGAGAGTAAGTTGTAACATGCATTGTAAATGTTTTATCTGAGCACATATAAAAACTCCCATGATAAGAGACTACTACCTGAGCAAATAAAGAAACCGGAAAAATTTGAAAATGTTCTAAGAAATGTCAACGTATTTGAAGTGTCTCGAATATTGGTACATTATGTCGTATTGTTTCCAACGCATAACACAAACAATTTGAAATTTGAACAGTTCGCAGATATTGTCCTTTCTAGCAGAATTTTCTCAATAAGCAGTTTTACCTTTCTAGAAATGTGGCCATTTGAAAGTAACTTTGTCTTGAAACATCTGGTTTGTGACTAATTACGTCATAGATATTTTAAAATGAAGTGGGCTCAACTGCTCTCGCTGTCGAAATCAAAGTTCGATGTTACGTGACAGCTTAGCCGTGAATTCTGACAAAGTTGAAAACAACGGGGAAACAACGTTAATTATATACGGAGAAAGAATCATTTCATTTTGGCTCAGCATCTATTTGCTTCCTCTGAAGAGGTAGCGTTTGAAAAATAAATATATATGTTTTTCATAAAAGAAAAATAACAGTTTCAAGAATAATGTTGTTTTGCAGAGAACTAATGTCTTGGTAATTAACAAAATCGTTGCTAATATCGTTGCACAACTTTCTTTGAAAGAAAAGAAAACAGAGTTGCATTTTCTTTTTTATAAGAAACTCTTTTTAATAAACTCAACTCTCAGATCACTAAAAAATGATGAAACTCGAGTACTGGAAAAATATCACTCAAGAAGCTTGTTTATTTATCATTTTAACTTCTATTTTTAGTTAATAGTATACCCTTTCCAGATGATATATATCTATATGCTTAAAAATACTCTTGCTATAGGTTTGATATCTGGCTACAGGCCTGTAACAGTTCAAGAAGTCACCAATTTACCTTCAAAATACACCACTGTCAGAAAAAACGCAACCCAACTAAGATTGAAAATTTAGAAAAAATGACAAGATTTGGATAGATGTAACGGAGACCGTCTGAAAGCACAATCTATCTTCTTTGCAATGATATGTAGTTTGGATACATTAATGGAATTATTTTTTATTCAATTAATATTATAGCAAGTATGCCCTATTTTAGATGAAGAATGTTGTAAGAGCAAAATCAAGACCATTTATACCATAAAATGCTACAAAACACATTTGTAAAAATATTCCAGGCCTAGAAGCACTTGAAGTGATGCCCTAAGGTAGCAAACATACAAATTTACTCATATAAGATGCATTTATTAAAAATGATAAAAAAGCCTCTTACAAAGATGAGTTTTCGCCTATATAAATGTCCTTCCACTTTCCTGCATCTAAAATAGGCCATACTTACTAAAAGGTCGATTAAGTGATGAATAATGGACGATTACGGAAAAGATGGTGTCAGGGGGCATTTGACCAAGATGCATTGCGTTTAATTATCGAATTTCTATAGAATCACTGTTGATTCCATTACAGAACGCAGTGCATTTTGGTCAAATGCCCCCCGACGCCATCTTTTCCGTAATCGTCTATGCAATTAACGTGCCCAAGCTGGATATCATTGGAAAGAAGACTGATTGTTCTTTCAGATAGTATGCGTCAAATTAATCCAAATGTCATTATTTCCTTAAGAATCTTGAAAAAAGGCGGGTTGCGTTTTTTAACACCCTGTATATGCGGATATAAAGGCATCTGGTATATAATTACAGGCCCTTATACCCGAATGTAAGAAGCAATGCCTTTTCTGCGAGAAGTCTTGAGAAAAGCTACAAATATGCTAGATGATTTGTTATTGATACTGATTACCATTAATTCTCTCTAAATTGCCTGGACTAAAAATAAATCTTTGCTAACATAGACAGGGATAAAAATCATATACGGGCAAGCCCTTATATACGAACTTTTTTTGAAAGATAGAAAACACTATTTTTATTATAGGCCCTTATAACCGCGTCTATACGGTATATTATAGTCATGTGACGTATTAGCGAATTACAGTATGCTTCTTTATCAAATTTCTCTACATTAAAATCATATCTTAAAATATCTGAACAAACATTCTAAAGTTATATCAATAAGCTTGTATTTAGAAATACTAGTACCCCTAAATTCTCGAGAAGAAAATTTTTTGTGAACAAAATCTTTTTTAGATGGCTTAAAGATTTAGATTCCCCGTGACGTAGCTTCCTTCTTGGGCAATTCAGCACCAACGAAAGCAGATCAAGAGTCCAGTTTAAACAATGAGCGCTGCTCCCAGTGGTTCCCAGGCCTCTAAATCTCATCTAAACTGCCGAGCATTAAACGACTGAAAAAGCGATATCTATGAGTCTGGACACGAACCAAGATTTAGTCTTTGAGGGACTTTTGAACATTACGGCGCAAGAACGTATGCAAATCTATTTAATAATCCATATCTTTCATTCCTGTACAGCTTTCGTTGGAGTGATTCCTGATGGAAATTTCAATTGACTACGACCCCCTGTCGTTTGTATCCTATTATAAGGTAAAATCCGGACATCGGAGAGCTTCTTCACGTTTCTAAGCCGTACCGAAAGGAGGGATTTCTAAAGGTGGCCTACGTCCACTGCTGCGACCGAATTTACAACAAAACTATCATCGAGGTTGAAAACACGCTGTGGCCATGTTTCCTTTTGAAATTCCGTTGTTAACTTCGCTCCTAGTACTCTCGTTAAAACTTCTCTTGTTACTGTATGCTAAGCATTCTCACACGAGATTAAGTTCTCAAGTAAATTAGGAATGTAAGGGCCTGCGGTGCAGCTAATTTCATGGTTCTTGGATCTTCTGTTTGGTTGTCATATCCATAAAGGGGAGAGAACATGAGGTGGCTTACTTTAATTGAAAGCATCGGGGAATGGGTATCAAGATTACACTCCTGGTAGATGATATCCTTAATCAGCTTGATTTTCACCATGAGACGTTAATACCAGGAATCATGAATTACGTATGACTTTTAAGGATTCAAGTCTTCAACATATCTACGAGATGTATGACAAATGATGTCCACCAACATGGCTCCTTGTAATTACCAGCAATGCTGATTTGGCTACCATGCCCAAATAAATTATGGTGATGCTGATGATTATGATGATGATGATGATGATGATGATTACGATGATTATGATGAAAAACCTGACTACCGGTTACGTGAGGACCGACGAGTAAAAACATACGGATGCATCGCGGACTAAGCAATTTGTCAATCGGAACAACTGATAAACTATGATGACATACTAGNTGACAAATGATGTCCACCAACATGGCTCCTTGTAATTACCAGCAATGCTGATTTGGCTACCATGCCCAAATAAATTATGGTGATGCTGATGATTATGATGATGATGATGATGATGATGATTACGATGATTATGATGAAAAACCTGACTACCGGTTACGTGAGGACCGACGAGTAAAAACATACGGATGCATCGCGGACTAAGCAATTTGTCAATCGGAACAACTGATAAACTATGATGACATACTAGACAGTGACGCGAGGACAATTGTTATCCGAACACAAGCGTATGAATATCCATACACCATTATATATTTTAATTAAAAGATTAGGTTAATCTGCCGAAGCTAATTCTGCTGGCGATCTCTCTCTCTTCTTAGTGATACAAAGCGCAGTGAAACGAGGCAGGCAGTTTGATCTTCAACCAATTGTATAGGACTCCCGACTTGACAAATTCAGCACCCATTATACGATTGTTTTCTCTACAAATGGGGCGCGGAACGTAAAAGAGCAGAGAAAGCGCCCACTTAGTCATCAATAGCTTCAAAGCGCAGAAAGGACAAAACTCGCTCGGTACTAGATACATCAGTATAACACATAGGCTAGCAGAGAGACAAGCAGCGACTCAGGACTCTCTCACAGCACGACTAAAAAGATGTTGAATATACCGTTCCTGCTTCTTGTGCTGATAGCTGGTTTTCACAAGCACACAGCGGCAATACTAGATGTTATGGTAGCTGGCAAAGAAGTGCAGCGGTTTTTGAATTTCGGTTAGTATATTTCGACAGATTACTGTTGGTTTTAGAGGGGATGATAAGGGAATTTCTTATAGGCTTAGTAGTTTGGTCTTATGTCAGCGTCTTTGTTAGTTTTCCTTCTCTGTATTCCTTTCATTATTCCGTAAGACATTTTGTTTGACATGGCAATAATGTTGATCGCTTTTGTGTTCATTTTCGGCAAATTGTAATCTCGGTTTTTTCGAGAAATCCCAGAACATGTCATTTTTTGACAGTTTCAAGCTTGAGTAGGAGGGAGTTTTTTATCAATCTTATTCTCAAAGCCAAGGCTTTTTTGTCGTGTGTTTAAAAGTACAATGCCAACAGACTGACCTTGTGATAATGATTCGTTTTCCAGAGAGGGTTTTCCTAATGTAATTTTGGTGAAATCTTTAGAGCGATGAATTAGCTCTTTTGCTGTGTTATCATATACGATGGTTACAATAAGTGCACTAAATTTTTCCGTTAACTTTAAAACCAGAGAATAGCACAACGAACGTTCATTTTGTTACGTGCCTTTCACTGAAACTTTGTAGCTATTTGTTTACAAAAAGTTTAGAAACCCTAGGCAGGAGAAGAGATGGAGATTCGTACCTATTTGTTTACCAGGGGGTGAGAAACCGTGGGCTATCGAAGAAACCGCTCATTCAAGCTTTGTATCTATTTGTTTACAAGGAGTTGAAAAACACTGTATCTATTTTCAAAGCGGGTAAGAAACCCTGAAGCTGACAGAAGGAGCCCTTGATTGAAGTTTCGTGCCCATTTGTTTACCTTCGTTTGAGAAACTCTAGGACTCAGAAGAAACCAAAGAAAAACATTGAGCGCTAAGCCTAACTTGGCCTAATAAACTGTTTACTTTGTGCGAAGCAAGTGAGAATTCTGAACTTTATAGGCCTCTATATGAACTAAACACGATTATTCAGCTTCACTGCCTCAAACGTAATTTCTCTACGGAGGGAAACCACTCTATGGACGTTAAATTATTAGAACAAAAAAGCGATAAAAAATCCATTTAAGGATATATCCACGAGCAATTAAAACGATAGATGTAACTAGTTGTCCTGCGCGCAGAGTTTCTTCCTGATTTACGAAGAGAATGATGTAGCACTATTCACGAAGCTTATGATTCACTGTAGGCAGATTTTAATGACCGAACCGAAGGCATGTGAAAATTCCGCGCTCGCGAAATCCTTTTACGTGATTAGGACTGATCGGGGATATCATTGGTAAATATCATTTCAATAAGGTCTTATTCAAGTTGTAATTAACTTCTTAAAAGGCTTTCTGCTTTCTGTTTCGCTAATTCATCCGCAAACCTCTCTATGACTACAAATTGGACTGCAAGCGAAGTATGGTTGTCCCACCATACAGGCATCTGTCTGAACATGTAAAGGACACTGCCGTCTTCTTACTAAACTACCTTATGTTAAGAAGCTTTTGCCTCTTGATGGGCTCTTGATTCGGCATTTCATTTTTAGACCCGTGTTGACCTCTCTAAGCGAAGGTATGCTTGTCGGGTGCTTGCCTCACCATACAGGCATCTGTCTGAACATAAAGGACTTTGCGTGTACCTACTAAATTATTTTATGTTAAAAAGATTTTGCCTTCTGATTCAGTATTTCATTTGTAGACCCATGTAGACCTCTCTAAGCAAAGCTACGCTTGTCCCATCATATAGATGTTTTCTGTACTTCTACTCTACTACGTCTAGCCCAATAGTTTTTAAGGACTTCATCTCTGTTTACCATTTCCATGACTACCATTTAGTTTCAGCTCTTTTCACTGTCCCTGTTTTAAAGATTTCTCAAAATGGAGAGAAACAGGCCTAGCGAAAGTTGCGTTATCTACTGAAATTATGGGCCTCTGTTCGGCTCTGTTCACTGTCATTCTTTCCTTCCACATCTGACAGGAGTTTTGAGTCTCTGATGAATATCGATTCCCAATCTAGTCAAGTCAAAGAGAAAACAAACTTTTCTCCATTTGGTCATTTGCTTTTGAATTCTGTTAGTGTCTCGTCGTTGTTCCGACGAAACTATCAGACATCAGCTATCACTGAAAATTCATAGCTTGCTTTAAAGGCTTTGTTGCATTTCAAGGTTGTGCTGTTTCCTGAACACATAGCTTATTAAAAACTCTACGGCCTTCCCCTTGATTAAAAGACGGGCCCTTTTTGTCTGGTTTTTGTTTCCCAAGAGAAGCACTGTCGTTTTTTTTCTAGCATATCTTCAAAGCGAAGAGAGTTTTTTGAAGCCTTAACCGAAAAAAGCCCTGAGGCATAAGAGAGAGAGATGGAGAATTTTTCCACCGTTAGCTCTGTTTATTTCATTTCTTTCCTTTGAAGATCTATTTCTAATTCATTCTTCTCCATTTATCTTGCAAAAGGTTCGAACATAGTTGATTATGGTTTGAAATATCTCACAAGAAAATCTTCACACTTGAACATAGTAAAACAAAACCAAGGCGCAGCCATGAAATTCTTTTGCCTTCCGCCTCTCATTTGTCAACTGAATGAACAGTCGAGCCGTTCAAACATGTTTTTTGCAAAGAGCTACAGATAGGTGTGATTTTTTGCGTATTTGTATCCCAAGAGAGAGCACACAAATTCCTCTCACAAATTTTCTAAAGGTGATAGTCATGTAATTGGAAATGAATAGGGTGCAGATCAAAATTAATGTCTAGCTCATGGGTGTTCCGTTTTCAAATGTTGGAAATAAGATTGTGTTAAGCTATATTAATGACGAGATGTTTTCTAGTTAAGGAAAGTTGATGGTAATTAATTATTCTAGACTTAACAAATGTTTTTAATTTTATTGACACTCAATAAATGTTGATTTTTGATCTTAACTTAAAGTTGGTAAATCGCCAGAAATCACACAACAAGTTTCATGCAATAGTCAACTAAGTTTAATATCGACAACAGAAATTTCGACGTCATCACAAAGTAACGCCTAAGAAAATTTGTGATTTTAGAAATCAGATTCTTTGGCGATTTTGCGGTGCGATGCGGCGCAGTAGACTCATTATTTTCGTGTAGTTTCGCTCCCTGAACTGCTATGTCGCTACAACTACGACATATCACTGAAGCGACAACAACAAAATCAATTCAATTCAATGAGCGAAAGTGAAGGGACTTAGATCGTGAGTCTAGCATAGCGGTGCAGCGCGATAAATTTAATTCATCCAACTTTATCACATTGGCTATACGTTGCCGCACTTCAGTGTTACCCGGAATGCGTCAAGAGTGACGCTTCAAGTGTGACTGCAGCTTTTCAATCAATCACACTTTGCCAAAAGCTGAATTCAAACTTGAAGTGTTTTCTTGACGCTATCCAGATAAGGTTTGCGTTTCATCTCATGAAGCGCGAGTCTTATTTGGGCAGACACGAGTGTTACTTGGCCAACAGCAATGGAAGAACCTTAGAAATGAGTTCACATTTGAAGCTTCATTCTTGACGTCGGCAGGAGTGGCGGTATGGAGTGTCAAGGGGACCATGGCCCTAGTTANTCCCCAGTACCGAAAATATACATAGATAGTACCCCCCCCCCCCCCTCCTTGGATTCTTTATGGAAGCCACCTGGAAGCTTTTGCTACCCACATCTCAAGCTGAATTCATATTTGGCCGTGTTTCTTGACGATTCTCGGGTAAGGCATGCGTTTTACGTACGACGCATGCGCCTTGTTTGACGTAATACATCAGTATAACGAAAGAAGGACTTGAAAATACAAATGAGAAAAGCCGGCTGATAGTTGCCCACGTGCGTCAGAGTTGGCTGCTGACCCCTGACCCCTGCTTCGCACCGCAGAAGATCCTTCTACCGAAATAAATTTATGCCGTAACTGACCGATGCATACGTCGAACTGACTTACACGTCGAATTAACCTAGACTTGTTGATTGCGTATAAATAGACTCATGACTTTTCGACTGATAGCTAATACGTTGACGTGACTGAGACGTGGGAAAGGCCGGCTGATGGTTGCCCACGAGTTGCTCATGTACATAGGAATTGGTTGCTGACCTCTGCATCGGACCGCAACAGATCCTAAGGAATATTCTAGTGAAACTAAATTTATGCCGTAACTGACTGATACATGTGTGAACGCACAGAATGAGATGTAGGTTGAGCAACATTAACTGAGGCGATGACGCAGGAGCAATTTCGAAGAAACAAGCTGCTTCAATAGACTTTTTGAGACATAGATAATTTCAAAGAAAGCAGCAGCTCATTGCTTTCCTTTGAGAATGGTAAGTGTTTCTCTCTTAAAGCTTGGTTCCGCCCAGAGGGGTACTTCACTATTAGTTCATATAGGGGTGTGCGCCGCAAGGATTTCTGTTATACCCAATCCCAGAATTTAGGTTAGATATTGATACCCTATCCCAGGATATGGTTGGGATACTGATATCCAATCCCAGAGTTTAGGCTAGATATTGATACCCTATCCCAGAGTTTTGAATTGATTTGAATTCTTTTAGGGCTAGGTACGAGGATTTTTAGTCCAATTTGGACAGAGCCATTGGAACGAGGTTTCTGAACACGCGTTTTTGATCACGTGTTCTAGAGCAAGAACGGGTTAGAAATACATTATAAATACGACCAAAAGCAGAACCTGCATGAAAATCATTTATCAAGTTTCTTCCCGGGGTTGCACAATTTGCAGCTGAGGTTTCACTCGTGAGGCGCTTTGTATCGGGGAGATTAAAATCTTGTCCGAGAACAGATTTCGTTTCATTTTTTTCAACGGGAAACTGGGATAGAATGTTCCAGGGCACGTAGACAGGAGACCTTGAAGCGTGAATTCGGCTTTAAGACTGTTTGGTTTTGTAAGTCAAATGAATTTAGTACCAAACATTCATTGTCCTTTTATACCTGGATAAATTTCATTAATCGTTAGAATGCTAACCATTTCACAATTTTTAATACCCAATTTTTGGCAACTTCAAAATCCTAGCCAGAATACAAAAGAAAAGTAAAACAGACAGATTTTAGACTAATATCAATTTTGTGGTAGTTATAAGATGTCTGAGAACTTGGTCTACTTTCAAGCTCAGCTTTTTATGTGATTTCGAGTTTCTAAACAATTTTTGAGCTAAGTAAGGCCAGATCAAAGCTCAAAGAAATACAAGTACATTTGTAACATCAAAGTTTTTATGCTGTGATCAAATGATCATTCTTTAGGCTTATTACAGAGGGTCTTTCTATGGTTCATTTTCGAGTCTCTTTAAAGCTAGGCAATGTGCGTCATTTAAAGTGTTCTAAACAATTTTTGAGCTAGGTAAGGCCAGATCAAAGCTCAAAGAAATACAAGTACATTTGTAACATCAAAGTTTTTATGCTGTGATCAAATGATCATTCTTTAGGCTTATTACAGAGGGTCGTTTTATGGTTCATTTTCGAGTCTCTTTAAAGCTAGGCAATGTGCGTCATTTAAAGTGTTCTAAACAATTTTTGAGCTAGGTAAGGCCAGATCAAAGCTCAAAGAAATACAAGTACATTTGTAACATCAAAGTTTTTATGCTGTGATCAAATGATCATTCTTTAGGCTTATTACAGAGGGTC
>REGM01000005.1:2214887-2285984 GCA_004194415.1 Aurelia aurita
GGTGAGATCCAAAAAACTAAAAGTAGAAAACAAATTGGAGTACACAGATGTAAAAACAATTTTAATTTGAGTCTAAAATGGCAGCCGTTTTGTATAAAGCATCGAAAGAAACAAAGAATTTCATAGGTGGTACGAGCCCTAATTATAAGAGGAAATGACGGTTTGTAGGGCTGCGGACTCGCGACCATTTTTCAGTGACAATGCTGGCTAGACTTTGTTTTTTCATTAGTAGATGATGCTCCTATAGGAATAAAGAATTCATGTTGATTTCATTATTGTACTCTTTTAATCCTCTTGAGATAACATCACCGCTTCCTGGCGGCGTACTCGGCGTACAGTAAGAAAACAGACTGTGACTGACTCAAAAAGTTTGTTTACAAGTTTTCTCAAGGGAGTATCTTGTTCCTATTTTGTCTGCGTCAAGGCATCAAATGGCGCCAAGAAATGTAGCCAAGACAATTGATAGTCATTGACTGATATTTACCAATACATTTCTGTAGATTTACATTCATTGTAAAGTTCGTAAAGACCTTTACAACTTGTAAAAACTTGTAGAAATCAAAGACCATATTATTTCATATTTACAGTGTTACCAAATTTGTTGTAAGAGCCTAATTCTATGCAGTGATGAGACTTATTACGATGAGTCCCTGTAATCGCTCATCAAAACGAAATTACTAACACCAAACCGAGATCGCTCATACGTAGTTAGAGCATAGACTCATGATTTAAGTCCCTTCACTTTCGCTCATTGAAATGAAATAATGTTGTTGTTGTCGCTTCAGTTAGTTGTTGTGAAAGATCAGTTCAGGAAGCGAAACTACACGAAAATAATGAGTCTAATACCGCATTCACGCTGACTCAGTTAAACCAGCTTTATCTAACCCAGGTTAAATTTCAACCAATCAAATGCATTCGATTCGTTGGGTTGACCAATAAGAACGTAGCATTCCATAACCCGGTTTATTTTAAGCTGGTTTAACTTGCCAGTGTGAATGAGGTATAATTAGAGCGTCCGGAAGGTCTATCAATATTGATAACTAAGACCATGTCAAAATTCTATGCAGTGATCGCATTTGGCATGTTTTTAAACCAGTCATAAGCTACAACAACAACATCTAAACTACAATGTTGTCCAAAACAACGTCTGCTCGTTTGGCCCTGCCATAAAAAGTTGCTTGAGCCAAACTAAACACTGACAGCTTTTCTGTCGTTCTACCGCACCATTTGTAACTTGCTCTAGATTTGGTATTAATACGCCTCTTAAGATATGACTTTAAAGGGAATCGACATTGAACAGAGACACTAGTTCAAAATAGAATTCATCAACTCGCCACATGATTGGACCTTCACTTTCAAAACGCCATCTGATTGGACCTTCACTGCTGATGCCATGGAAGATTAATATGAATACGGCATATGCCCTATCTAACGGCCTCTAACCGTGTCGATCCCTTCCAGGCAGATTTCCATTCATCGAATATCCTTTGGCGATCGACTTTTTGCGATCGCCAAGGCACAATGATTCATGCATTTTAAGGTACCTCTAAGGATTACATGAGCGATTCGGGCCGATCGCCCACAATGCACGATCTGAGTAAAAAAATAAACGAGTTTCAACTTTTTGATCGATTGCCAGCGATCTCTCAGCTTCTAATCAATCATGTTGATAGTTTTAATAAATGCAATAACCATTGCCAAGCAAAAATAGAAATTAATGATCGCAAAAAAGCGATAGGAACTTTAGACTTACTACTTCGAGCCTTCGTGGTGATAACAAAAACATATATATAAAAAGAAACAAAGAAAGAGCAGGGCAAAGGGTAAGCAACTCATTTCTGACCAAAACCTAAACTTTTCTGAGTTTGTTTTATCTCGAACATCCGTTCCAATGATTTTCTAAAACAGCATTTTTAGATGCACTGGTTTCTTGATGATAATATAATGTTTTTGCTGGATAATGCTTTAAAGATGGGATTATTTCATGCCAATTAAGTTGAAATTCAAAAATGATTAAGCCAATTTGTGGAAATGATCATGTTGACACCTTGGTCAGTTACCAAGATTAAATAAAATCAAAAACATCATTTGGTATTCTTAGCTCAGTTCGTAAAAATTATATTAATTAATTTGTTTCATATCCTAAACAATATGCATTAGAATTACCTCTAAAGTCTATCTCCTTTTCCAATTTCCCTAAATATTTGAGGTCACTTGATAACGCATTCTTTGTTCGTGTGCTTTTTTATTGTAAACAGTTCTAATGTTTTGCCACTGCTTCGAAGCATCTTCAGCACTTCGCAAAAGATTCATATTTATTTTAAAATTCCCAGCTTCAAAACAATTACACCGAGCATTATCATCTTCCAGAAAGGAGCATAGCCTCCAAATCTTTGGCATCTTTAAAAAAGCATTGCATGGATAGCTCATGCATCTACTGATGATTTAATGGCTTGAAAGGAACTTCAAGTACTTTGCTATAATCCTATGTGTAGCATTTCTGATATCTTCATCATGACCATTACTTTATTTTAAGTAGGCTGAAACGATATCTAGCCACATTACAGCTAATTTAGGCCTACTATGAGTAGTGCATGCCGCTTCCAGGATGGAACCCCTAGTTTAACGTCCCTTCCGAAATACGGGGGGAAGTGAATTGTTTCGTCAGGTATCTGGAAGGTCGCCCATCCAAATTTGGACGTCACTCGACTAAGCTTAACTTAAGTTTCCTAACGGGAACTGTAGAAGCCGCTCGGCCACTCACCACATACAGAGCAGACCTTGATTTGAAGAAATTTCAGGGAAAGTGAATAGCATTCCCCTGTGAAAAGTCATTTTCAAAGCAGCATATTTGCTTGCACCATGTAGTGGGTGACATCATAACTTTGGTGAAATTCGGTGATTAGCGGCTCTTCAAGTGAGCAGAAAATTTCACAAGGAGAAGATCTTTCTTAATTTGCAGATTGGTACTGGAAAATCGATCTTAATCTCAAAAAGTACTTTGCAGCACAGTATGTTTGCTGAGGTTTTTTAGTGGGTTGAAGAAGAGTTTAAGACGATTTAAGAACCTTGAGATGCTTATGTTGCTTCCGACATACCCGGGAGATTATTTTGAGAAACTAAAATCCATCACCTCGCCCATTTAAGTTTAGACCTCACTCGACTAAGCTTAACTCAAGTTTCGTAACGGGAACTGTGTAAGCCGCTCGGCCACTCACCGCTCGGCCACTAAATGAGCGGAAAATTTCACAAGGAGAATATCTTTCTTAATTTGCAGATTTGTACTGGAATATTCATCTCAATCTCAAAACGTAATGTGCAGCACAGTATGTTTGCTGACGTTGATTAGTGGGTGGATTTAATTCTAAGATGCTTATATTGCTTCTGACATACCCGGGAGATTATTTTACGGGGTAGTCATTGTCCTTTGCTTCCCAAGGTATCGTTCCTGTAGTGTTGTATAGTGTTATAGCAATTAGAAAGTATAGTAGGATGAAGCATGTATTGTATATTGTATATGATTATAAAAAAAGATTATTTTGAGAAACTAAAATCCAGCACTAAATGTAATGTTGCTGAGGTTAATCAGTGGGTGGCATTTTGGGTTCATTGAGAAATTACTGTCAGTTTGATTTGGTTTTACTGTCTATTTATGCGCAAAAATGTTGCATAAAGTTTCGTTCAAGAAGTTGTATAAGTTGAGGATAAAGCTCTCACAAGCATAACAACTTTGAAGGAGTTACCGAGGCCCCCCCATATTTGTACGTGAAGCGTTATTTGGCTAATTTACGCGCGTGATTTCGTGATTTTGATATTATATTATTGGCTCGTGAATTCGTGGTCAGAGACTCCTTCGTGCAGCGTGATTTGATAGAAATTCGGTCGTTATTTCGTGAAATAGACTTTTAAAGCACGTGATTGATTGATGCGTCTTGATCATTTATATAAACTTTTCTTACTGTATTGCGTATTTTCAAGTTAATCACAAACCGAAAATCACAAGTTCTTGGCAATGATTTGATTCTTAAGCTACGAAGTGTATTTGCCAGTTATTCAAATAAAAACACAAACCTGACTATAGCATTCCTAAGTTTTTGCAACGTGATCGTGAAAAAGCTGTTTTATAGTCCGTGATGGCGTGAAATACGAAAAATTGACTCGTGAATCCGTTATCCAGGGGTACTATGGGGGGCCTCGTTACCATGCTACCATTCTTTTCAAGTATCATGAGTTGCAAATTCTTCGAGTAATTCAACTCCAGAAATTCAAACTAGCAAGGGGATTTTTGATCAAGTTTTATCTTTTCATTTGATTATTATTTGCGTTACATATCGAGTTCTCCAATAAATTGAGAATTCGTAAAATACTGAGACTGCATATTGCGATCAACTTTACGACATCTAAATGCTAGATACTCACACTTGACATTCTATTTGTTCCTAAGGTCAAAACTACAAATTATGGTATAAAATCTATTACCTTTTTGGGTCTAAAGATTTGGAATTCTCTTCCAAATAAAATAAAGGCACCAAGAAATGCAAACCAATTTAAAATACTCATAAAAGATTGATATTTCTAAAATCAATACGCCCGCAACGCTTGCAACCCTTGCAGTCAATAGATTAAGTTTTTATTACCACTATTTTGTTATATTTTTATCATATCTATTAATTTGTTTTTGCACGTCATTTTGAAAATTAGTATTTATACTGAAACTTTTTAACGTGTCTAATAAATATTATAAAATGAAAAAAATGAAAAATTCCATAATGCAATCTCTTGAATTGCGTCATGTTAGTGTGTATTAGTGTTTGCACTATTGTAAAATGGTTAAAAACGGTATTTTATATAAAACGTGCTCTCAAAATTCAAGTCGGGCATTTACCAATTATTTCAAAAGCAGGATTGTTTGAGATCGGTCTAGAGGCTGTTTGCGAAATGGTCCATCATGTGTCCGGATTTGTCCATCCGACACGGAATTGTTTTTGTCAATTAAGGCCAAAATATCAACTGGGTTATTTTTTGCTTGTTGGGCAGTTCGGTCTCATCGGACCAGAGTCCGCTTTTCGGCTATTTGTAATATGTATGGGACTTGACTGTTTCCCTATAATTTAAGAAATCAATCCATGTCGGACAGACCTTTGATGAACCATTTCGCAAACAGCCTTATCTATTAGATTAATGTTTGCAGTCTTCCAAAAGGTGCACGTTTTTCATTCACCCGGCATTTGTAAATGGCTAAATACCGATTCTTTATCTTGCAGCATTCAAAATCTACTTTCCATGCAGCGGCAAAAGAACAGGAGAAGTGAAACTGTTTATTGATATTCAGTTTTTTGGATTACAATCGAAGCAACGAAGCCTTCCTCCCATACACATACCGTTAAAAAGAAAATGCGTCAAAGGTAGTGCCAATGGTAATTTCCCTTTTACTCTTTTTGGGTTCTTTTTCAGATATCTGTCATATTTTTGGAGGCGCACATGGGTCATGCAACATATTTTCCCGCTCTTGTTTGCTTATGCTCGTAATGGGCCTAGCCACGCATTAGCCAAAGCTACGAACAGTGCAGAAAACTTTCGAGGATTGCCTTACCTGTCTTGAAGACACTTGGTATATGGTTGCGTTGGATGGTAAAAGACTTGACTAAAGTTTTTATGATGGCAAGTGGTTTTCTCGTCTCCGTTGCATCTTGTGCGCTGCCATCTTTGATCACTGCTTCTACCATAGCTTTGCTTCGGTTTCCTGTACCTAACTGAATTGAATTTCGACGCAACATGTAAATTCGCATGTCACCAAGACTCCCGGGCCAAGACTGCATGACATACATTGATTTATATAAAAGCAATGTCACATCTCAGTCGAAAAAGTTATTCTAAATAAAACGATGATGAATTTGTTAATGAGAATGTTCAGCATTTTACCTGCAAAGAGGTGAATCGCAAATTACATACTCCAAAAGAATTTGGGGAATGTCTGAACTATTACTGCTCACTNCTCCGTTGCATCTTGTGCGCTGCCATCTTTGATCACTGCTTCTACCATAGCTTTGCTTCGGTTTCCTGTACCTAACTGAATTGAATTTCGACGCAACATGTAAATTCGCATGTCACCAAGACTCCCGGGCCAAGACTGCATGACATACATTGATTTATATAAAAGCAATGTCACATCTCAGTCGAAAAAGTTATTCTAAATAAAACGATGATGAATTTGTTAATGAGAATGTTCAGCATTTTACCTGCAAAGAGGTGAATCGCAAATTACATACTCCAAAAGAATTTGGGGAATGTCTGAACTATTACTGCTCACTAGGCTTTTTGTTTAATGAAGTATGTCATATAGCTCAGTATTTAAATTTTACTGTCAAGTTTTATCTATAGCTTGCTAAATGAAACTTTCATCTTACTTTTAGAAAAGCCAAGAGTACAACCTCGCAAAGGATTACGGTCTTGCCAAAAGTCATGTTCGATGGATTCCTTGAAAACAGAGTTTTGCATAAGTGACTTCGGTAAGTACAGGCCTAGTCTATTGGTGTAGTTATCCCATTCACGCATTACACTGGCTCGAAATATGAGGAATGTGGAATTTGGATAGTTACTTGGTTGATCATTATAATAGATGGATGAGTTGAAAGCAACTACCGTAGGGTGCTCATTTCCACGTCAGGAAGTACAACCGCTTATCTTATGAGCTCAAAATGCTTCTTTCTTCAGAGAAAAGATCCTTGGGATAAGTTCAGGGTGTTTTCCTTAGAACTGCACAAGTGCCCAAAATTGTATTGATTTTAGTAGTAAATTAATGACGATGTGTGTTATGATGTCACAATGCAATTGTGCATTCTGATTAAGAACTTTTTATATTCTTTTTTAAAACTTTGTTTTTTTTCTAGTCGTGCGAGCGAAAGTTGAACGATTTGAAAACAAAGGTGGGAAGAAACGCTATTACTTGCGTGTTACGAAAAGATATAAGCGAGGCCGTATTAGAATCAGGAAGAAGCATCAGGCACTCGAAGTCAAGGGAACAAAATTAAGCTGCAACTGTCAGAAATTAAAAATTGGACAAGTTTATCTGATATTTGGAAGAGAAGATCGAAGAGACGATACCTTATTCATTGATGACTACACGATTTCTATGCAGTGGGGCAAGAAGTGTAAAAGATTTGTCAGGACAAATCGTAAGCAACTGAATTGTCCCCCAAGACTGGCTATGAATGCTAGATACCGTATTTGAAAGTGAAGAAAAACTCATCGGATAGTCGTAGAGGGCTTGTAGGACTTGTGAATACGATCAAGCAACAAGCAAAACTCATACGACATGAGAAGTCGGATACATCAAAGTTGGCGGATGAGCGACAACTACATAGCTGGCCGAGAAAAAGTTATCGGCGGCGAGTCGTACGATCTTTGTCGTGCACTTGTTTGATGTAACAGAAAGCAAAAGAGCAAGATTGACAAACAACATGAAATGTCATAAAGTCGAAAGATACATGGAAACAATATTATTTTTACACGGAGAATTTTTAGAACGTAGTGGGCAAGTTTCTATGGAAAGGTTCTGTTGAGTTTGTTGATTTTGAAAGGGAGCTTCAAATTGCTAATGAGCTACCGGTATATTGCTAGTAACAAAATACTTTTAATTTCATTTGAGCAAAAATCCGTTAAATGCACTATATTTAACAACTTTACACCTTCAAGCAAAAACTGGTTTCTAGTGTCACGGCATAGCAAACATCTATCCTGCAATAAGAAGGAAAAGTAGAGGTCCAGGGGCTTGAACACATGCAGCCTTTCCATAGAAACGCAGACTGTAGCGGATAACGTTTTCCATCTCCAATAAAGTAGACAGACTTATTATCATACGTTCAATATTTTCAACACATTCCATGAATGGCAAGAAATATGCCTCAAGGGCATTTTCGTAATATAATATACTCTGGTAGATGACATCAACGGCTGTTGTGTAGAAAAACACATATTGTGGAAGACAGCGAACTTTAAACAACTTTACATTTGTATTCTTTATAGCATGAGAAATCAGAATTTTCTATTTATTAAATCTGTATTTATAAATAAACTGTACAGCTAAGCTGCCTGATTTCGTTATTAAGTTACTGGAAATTGACAGGGCGGTAAACAAGCTTGACGAGTTTTGCTGGGCCAAAGAATAATTTGATGCTGGTCAAAAATAATCTTTATATACCGTACTTCCTCGCATAAGCATGTAAGGGATGTTTCTCGTTTATACATCATAGCACCCCTTGAAACCTGTGTTTAAAGTAAACGAACGGAGATGTAGTGATCTAGTGATCTAGTGATCTAGTGATGTAGTGATCTAGTCTAAACACATCACAGAAGAAGGATACGCGTCATTTATGTTGCTATTTCTTTTCATCGATCGAGAACACCAATAGGCTTTATTTAGATTGCCCCAATCCCCCCTAGCTAAGCTACTCTCAACTCCATTAATTTACTTTAAGAGAAGCATATCATCTCGGGCAGAGCGCTTATCAAGATGGCAGATTTTAGGAGGGGGTTTATTCAAATAGGACACATAGGCGATTACTTCAGGACATATGGACCTTAGGATTGACGATAACTGAGATAATTCTAAAACTAAGCAATGCAAACTCTTTTTGTTGGATTTCTTATTGGGGAATTGCAATTTGGTGAAAAAACTGCATCCTTATTTGATCTCATTGGTGTGACCAATGTTACACAAATATACTAGCAACATGGTTCCGTGACCCAACACAATTTGCAGTATCTTATCGCTTGCTTTTTACATGGCATACTTCAAAAAATCTTTAGCTAACTTTTTGCGATTTGGTGAACAAATTGCAGCTCAATTCGATCCCATTGCTGTGACCAATGTTACACAAATATACTAGCAACATGGTTCCGTGACCCAACGAAATTTGCAGTACTTTACCACTTGATTTTTACATGGCATTAAATTGCGCAAGAAAAAAGACTGGAACGTCACGAAAAGCTTCATTTGCTGAATTTATTAAGCATATCCATTTACGCACTTAAGATTCTTCCCATGTAGCAATTTCTTGACAGTGCTTTTACAGAATCTAATGGCGCATGGCAGCCCTTTACTTTAGAGAACTGCATGTATTGTGATGCTTAAAACTTATTTGTCCCAAGGTGAGCTACTGCAGCGTTTAAAGAGCAGCATCTATTGAGGAAAAATATAAGATAACTATCAAAATCTTTCTCAACAATTGACTTGCATGAAGACTTGATTTTCTTGTAAATATTTTGGGCCAACACTGAAGAATCTTTTAACTGATATGATCAACCTGTCCATGCCATGTAAAATAAACAAAACAATTTAGCCTTATTTTTTTTGTAGTACTGTTACAGCACTTAGTGAGTTTAGCCCAAGCGTTTCCTACATGCTGTTCCTTGGTAGCTTACTGACGTTTTTAACATGAGCAAGTACCATTTTGAGATTTTCTACAAATAACCAGAAATTATCAAAACCCTACTAAAGCTGCACCTAAAATTGTAAGATAGCTATTTGAATGCACTAACCGAAGGGGAAATTATCCTCTCCTTCGAATGCAGGCTGCATCACAGTTACAGTCTGTTTACTCAACTTGTCGATCATTCTCGGTTCATGGTCAGATAAATGATCATATAGCATACGAGAAAGGTGGTACTATGTGCTTGTTTTCATTCGATTAAAATGGGGAGTTTACATAGACGTAGGAGCTGGGGACACAGAGAACACTGTGCCCCTCCCAGATTTGCTGAAGTACCCTATTTAAACATCACAGAGCCCTTTTCTTCAGCGTTTTTAAGCTTAAAAGTTCGCTTCCAATTCTAAAAAGTGGTTCTTCTGAGAACTGTACCCAACAATTTAGAGCAAGATTAGCCGAGTCGTCTAGAAAGTGCCCTATTTCAACCTCGAAGTGCCCTTTTCTTCAGTCTTTTTAAGTTGAAAAGTGCCCTTCCAATTCTAAAAAGTGACCCTTCTGAGAACTGTGCCCTTTCAACCTCTAAGTGAGAACTGCTTTCCTGCGCCCCTTGGTCTTTAAGAACAGTTTCCACTGGGGCTTCTCCGGTCGCAGAACTAATCAACGCTGCAGCCAATGAACCAAGTTTCTAGTTTGGTTCATAAGTCGAGTGAACAGACTTTAGACTTTACAAACCTATAGTAGTCTAGTTTAGATTTAATTTCCGTATTTCTTCGAAGTTGTTACGTATAAAAAGATGATGTAGAATTACATATTTATTAATCAGAGTATCATGTACAGCTCGTTTATTTTTGCTTCGACACAATATATCATATGGCACTTAGAGTATTTCTAGTATATATCATCAACTTTCTCAAATCTTTTCTCGAATTCTGCTGAAATTCTGATACATTGTGGCTGGGATATTGATATGCGGAAGCTGTGATTCATATTATTACAGGAACAAAGTTCAAACAAGTTCTAGACTTGCTGAGGAAAATTTGTCTGGGATTTCTGCTAGAATTTGAGAATATTTCCAAAAAATACTTTTTACTTTTTCATCTAAGATTTGATCACAGATAAATACAAAAATAAGGATTTTTTGTCAAGACTCTAAATACAAAATGTTACGATATGAAAATCGTACACGTTACGTTAAAGGATACATTAGTTACCATTCTTTTTACAGCTAATGACTCAAGCGTCTCGGTAAGTGAATGTCAAAATCCTATGTAGACTGTGAGAACCTATTGTATATTTTTCAGTCAAGGCAACGTTTCCTGACAATATTGAATTCGCATCTTTCCAGTTTGCGCAATTCAAAGAGACACAACTATTTCCAAGATTTCGTTATGAAACTTTTTGATTTCATCTTATTTTTGGCTTTGTCTGTTTATTCGAACAGTGCGAAATGACGCACAATTTCTAGCCTGCGTGCACAGCGGAAAAGTACAGTATGCACGCAGGCTGCATACTTTCCCGCCAAAGTCATTTGATTCGAGGTCTGGGTTGAATGATTGGTCGTGAGACAGAAACTCCGTTGTGTTACTAAGAGAAAGTTGTTCCGTTGTTACGAGGCTTATGGGTCATAGGACATCTTTTCAGCTACAAGTTCGGCAATTATTTCATTAATTACACCGTCATTGTAAAATAATGGCCTTTTAGAGTTCAGTTTGGCATTTATAAAAGCCCCGTGGTAGCCATTTACCAGATTTGTGTCTGCCATTTATCATAAAACATATTGCTTTCCCCAGACCCTTTTTCTGAACAGCAAAATTGTTCTATTGGTCTGATAGCTTCTGGGCCTTCTGGAGAATTTGGGATACTCAATAGGATCTTTCCCTGGATACAAAAACGACCGCTAAGACTATAAAACTTCGTGAGCACCGAAGTGCTTGGGTCAAATATAAGTTAGGATATTAGACTATGCAATTAATAAGTTAGTTGACATACCATAGTCCTTTAGCTAGGTGATCTCTTATCCTGCAAGTCTCTCTTACCCTGCAAGTCCCAGTGTGTTGCCTTTCGTGCCCATCCACGCAGAATCTAAAACAGAAGGCCAAAAAGCATCCATTTCTGTGATATAAGAGGATTAATCGCTAAAACGAAAACAAAATTTTAGTTTGCAAGAAGATAGGCGAGAGCATCCTCTTCTCTGTGTACCAACTGGTCCACACCCGCGGGAGCACTAGGATTCTTTCTGGGTAAGGGGTGCCGCCCAGACTGTTAAGAAGGTACCCATTTCTATACTCAATTTCATGAATTCGGGACCCAAATCTATAACTTTTCGTGAACCCATTTCTCTAATCCCATATGAGTGCTAAAGTCGGCAAAATTGCGACCCGAATCTATACCAAAACTGGTGAAAATGGAACCGTTTCAGGCGGCACGTCCCCATTACTCAAATTGTACGCAAAGCCCCTTCCTGGGCCCAAACATGGTAAAATGGTCATTAATAGGGTTATTGTTCATACCAGGATGGCGAAGGAGCAAAACGGGAGGAAAAAATAGAACAATTATCTTATAACTAGGGTATATGCGATGGTATGGTACTGACTCGTAAAGAGATTTTGAATATTTAGAGTGATGAGAAACATCGTGATAAAATTGGATATTTTGGGAAATACTGGTTGCAGTTGCAAAAAATAAGCAAAACCAGCTGCTAATGAGGCAGGATAGCAAAAGATCTCAAGCTAGCAAAAGAAGGGGCCCGGGGGTAATGATAAATAATTTATGGTACTATTTTGTACTTTTTTGTTGTCATACCAAAAAAGAGCTTCAAAGGCGAAATACGGCTGTGGAGTGGAGGCGAAGGCTCGTGTAAAATATGTACATAGAACCCTGTTATGTTTAAGATTATATAGTTGGTTTGAATCAGTCTTATGTCGTTGATATTAGATTATAGTTAGTTAACCAACTGTAGATAAATTCATTATTATTATTATTATTATTATTATTATTATTATTATTATTATTATTATTATTATTATTATTATTATTGTTATTATTATTAGTATGAAAACAGATACATTTTGAAGTATGGTCTATGGAAAAACTTTATAAATTTGGGACTTGATTTCAAAGTCTAAAATGGCACACCCATGTCACCTCCCTATTGCAGTCACCCCCCGGTAATAAATAAATTGTGTACTTACACGAAGATGGCTTCTTTTCAATGTTCCAGTATCTAAATCCTTCTTTGGCTCGGTCATTTGCTCTTGTTCTCAGAAGATTGGGAGGTGTTGCCCTGGTTTTGTAGTAATCTCCAGGAACATGTCCATTCAGTTCTTGGACAATCCACTCTGAAAATGTTTTGATCCCTATGTTACGCATGGATCCATCCACATCATGGCGATAAGCTAGAAGCTTTTTCCTGTCTATGAGGAAGATAAAACTTTTGTAAAGAAGGCTTGGTTAGGCCTTAGGGGACAGATATTTCAGGATTTGATTACCGCTCTTAGAATCTACTTAAACTTTTCGTTCCGTCGCGTCGAGGAAGCTCCATTGTCAAGTAAGAATCAAATGGACAAATACCTATAAAGTCACAAAGTCAGACTTTTCTGGCTAAAAGTAAGGTGTTTATGATTAAATCAAAGCCTCTAAATAAGGGCTTCAAGTTGTAGTTTCGTGATCTGCTCTCGCAAGAATGAAAATTATCGTTTCTTTCATTACGGTATTAGAAAATTATTACAACCATCTAATTTTGGTGATTTTTAAAACAGGTAGGCTTATCTGAGAGTCACTTGACTTGCCCCAAGTCTATTTCCTGAAGTTCATCTGACCGATCCCTTTCCCATAGTTCCCGGATCCACCATTCCACCATTCTGTAAAGTTATCGGTCAGACGGACTTCAGGAAATAGACTTCGGACAAGTCTAGCTGGTCTAGAGAGTCACTTACTATGATATTTCGTCCTCAAGACTTAGTACTACAATCGTTATAGTTTTACTGCTGGCTGACATGATCCATCCAATTAAATAAAAGTGGTAGTAACAGGGAATTGAGGCAGTCAATCTAGTAAACTCATACACGAAATGAATTAAAAGATAAGAAAATGCTACAGTAAAATTCTCAGACCTATAAAAAACAATTTTTTTGATGGGAAAGAAAATAGCAGTGTGATACCGAAGGACCCAACACAAACCTTTTCTTTCATATTTCAATGCATCTCCAGGGAAAACATGGGATTTTCCATTTGTACCACACACTGCAAATTCGACAGACTGTAAACAAATTAACCGCATTTGATGAGTCAAAAGGGTATCCACTGTTTGAAGAATTATACATGTTTTTTTAATATAACTTGGATCAGCCCGAAGTACTAACACTGCTACATCTACTGTATGTTTCTTGACATATAAAACATAAGGTGGGGAGAATAGGTGTTTTGTTTCTTTCAAAACTCAAAACTAGACTTACAGTAACTTTACTCAAGAATAAGTGTTCAACGAAATATTTGCCATTATATCTTTATTTTAGCATTCAAAAGTTTCCTAGCTCTTTTCAAACTTAGTAGAGTTTTTTAAATTTTCAGCCATCCAATTTTCTTATCAACTAGCTCTATATAAAAAATGTACAGCAACAACGACACAACCAATTTGCAAAACCATAGGTAATAGTAGACTTACGACGTGATTCCTTGTATTCGTTCAATATTTTTAATCTGATTTTTTATTTTAACCATCCAATTCAATGAGCGATACTGAGACTTATGTAATGAGTATAAGGTAATAGAGCACTTTCGAACATTATCTTGTTGTTGCAGCTCCAAATTCAATATTTGTCTCCAATAGCCAATCAGAGGTAAAGTTTTTGGCTTCTCACCCTCTATGCACCTAAAAGGGTTGATTGGGCTTTCAAGTGCAAGACCTCTTTTCCAGCAAAGGATCTCTATCAAAAGGTTGTCCTATTACCCATTCAGACATTGCTTTGGAATCAAGTACTTTAATTTCTTTAGTAGAGTGCTATGTGAAAAAACTTTCTGGCAAAATCTATATGAAAAACTGCAATACCCGTGTCTCTCTTGAAATTTAAAAATATTGAGTGGCTCTTGGCTGAATAATACAAATATATATATGTTACCTTGTGTTTCATTTTTGACCAATGATCAGAGTTCCCCAGATCTCTTGATGGCTTAGCTACTTCTACTGTTGACCATCTGCTGAGACTGGTTTGATAGAAAAAAGTATATATTTGAGAAAAGTTTCAAATTCAATAAGTCTAAGTACGTAGGTTTCATTAATTGGCAATTAACAAGCTTAATTGTCACAATAATTTAGTAAAAAAGTAGCATGAAGAAAAATTCTTGTTTTCCCCAATTTCGATTCCTGAGTATACAGTTTTGTCAGTGTGTATAAACAAACAAACAAACAAACAAACGAACAAACACACAAATGAACAAACAGTACAGCAATGTCAGTGTGAACAATATTGGAAACATTTTTTGGTGTCACTAATGTTGAAGGCTCAGACTTATTAGAACAATAAATGTATAACCTGGGGGGCACTCAATGTTTTATTTTTCTGGTATATGATAATAAATTGGCTGTTATTTTTGGGGTTTTTGAAAAAATTGCTGGTATTTTTTGGGTTTTAGAAAATTAATGCCATTTTTTCGGGGTCAAGGGAACTGACTTGTAATTTTTGGGTCTGTGAATCTTCATATCATTTTTTTTGGGTAGAATTAGCTCAAATGAGTATCTCTGTGTCCAAAATTTTACCAAGTCCCCTGCGGCTTGTAGCTCATTAACACAGTGTACCATATATACCAGGAGTTTTTTTTACTGATTTATACTAGATAGCAGCTGTTACTCCTGGATTGGTCAATCAGATGGCAAGAGCTAACCATTGGTCATTGTCATCCAATAATTTGTGTTGTTAGTAACAAATCATCCAGTAAGAGGTCTGGAACAAGTGACGTCTCTCACTATACAGTATGTAAAAAGTAGTATTACTTTAAAAACAAACAATAAAAACTTCCTTGAAAATGAGGTCTTGAAATAGGATTCAGTTTTAATTCTTTACTAGATAAATTTTGTCAAATAAAGTCTGGTTTTTTTCACTGAACAATACCACCAAAACAATTTGCATCAGGCCAAGGAACCAAAAGAATTTTTTGTTGATTCCTTATCAATCTTTTTCGCTCGCTTTCAAGGCTAAATTATTTACTTCATTATAATTGAGAGTTCTAAGTGCGGTTAAATAAATTATTAACAGCAACAGCACGAGAGAGTTGACTAATGAAATAGAGCATCCACATTGGCCTAAAACTACTACCAGCCTAATGTCAATAATTTAAAAGAGCAGCCGGTAGATGTCTGTAGATGTCGTTGTCGAAAGCTGCAGAAAAGGCAAATACAGGAAAGTTCTGGCTATCTGTTACACCATACATAATACTTACTAAGGCAGGCTGCCCATCCTGTCTCTGTGAAGCTGAATGTCTGTCATCTTTAAAATTGTACAAACTTTTGGCACTGGTGAGAAAATGGCCACCAAGCTATGTGTTTGTGTTTGCAGAGAGCTGGGATCACACATTGACCTTGACAACTTTTGTTTTGTTCCGCATAGGCCTTTGGGCCTCGTTTGCACGTATGTACTAAATGTCATGTGTTGTGTCAAAGGCAAAAAAGGCCTCTTGAAATTCGTATTGTTTCATTTGTTTCATAGTGTTTCTCCCAAATCAGAANACCGCTATATATCCGTCATTTGTCTTTAAGCCCAGTTACTTAATTTTTCAAAAATTAAGCCTGCGGCTTCTTATAAGCGGCTTCTCATAAAAATAGCTCAAAAATAAGTGTATTTGCTCTGATATTTCAATTTCATAAGCTCCGTTTTCGTAAGGGTCCGTAACGTCTTTTGCTCTACTAGACCAAAGGACTACCGTTCCCAAAGACAGATGACATTTACCATATTTAGCGAGGGGAGCTCTCTCTTTCGTTTGCATGACTACGAATGATGCCGGGGAATCACCATCTGTTCATTTGGAAGCCGTGAAGAATGAACAAAACCTGTGCTTGGTCAAAGCAAACATTGGAAAAAGGATGAAGAATGAGAAATACCGGTCACTTATGGTAACACCAGCTTTTTTAGAGGCAAGAGAACGAAAATTACAGCACGATTTCTCTCAAGGAAGAGTGATACCATTGGCACCAGCAGCGACGAAGGCTTCTGTGCTTAGGCCCTTGTTATCAAAAGAATCCAAGTCGGCCTCAAGGTTGAAGACGACCAGTTCTGCACCAGGCAGAGTCATATCAAGTGGAGGCAGTGAAAATAGAGAGAACAAACCATCGCTTGGAAAGGTATACTTTTGCGTCTAGGAACCGCTGGCTCTATCGTAGGAACCGCTGGAGACTATCGTACATAATTATATCGTGATCTGGCATCAGATGGTGTCCATGCAAAAAGACTGCATCTTTGTTGTGTAATGAATCCTTTAAAATCGTCTTTTAAGAATGGTATAGGTATAAGTCACCGTGCTTGCGTGGTTGCTGAAGTTTCTCCGTTTTTGTCACTATAATTGCTCGTTTCCACAAGAAAAAGAATACATTGCACGAAAAATGCATTTCAGATTTGTCATAACTGCTCAACAAACTAGCATAAAATCAACTTGCAGAAATAGTAAAGTAGCCATCATCTACCTAGTATTAAAACGTCCAGAAATAGTAACCATCATTTACCTTTACCTAGTACTAAAATGTTGCCATAGAGAAAAAAGTCTTACGAAATATACGTAGAAGAGGAATCGTGGTGAATGGTTTCTAATCTGACTTGAAGTTTTAGACAGTAAGAATTTTTAAGAATATTGATTGTACATCTTGCTGCTATTTTGGATAGGATAGGGTAGAATTCTCATATTCACATCGTTTTTTGCAGCATTTTCTGTCCTGGAATATCCCAGAGAGAGTCATATCAGCCGATGGCCAGCAAACAAATGGAAAATTGCCTCTGAAAGCAAGCCATTCTGTTCCAGCAACAATAAGTAATTGCAGGAAAGGTAAGGAAACAATCAATGCTTAGAGCAGACATTTTCAGCATTTTGAGGGTCAAGAAGAAAGACATTTGAGGGGCATTTGAGGAAAGAAATTTCTTGCTTGTATGGGAACTTCTGTTCCAGTTAAACATTTTCTTTTCTTGGCAGGGAAGACATGCTGGAAAATACTGCATTGGCTTTGTTCTTAGCAATCAAATCAATCGCAGCATTATAACCATGGTTACAAAATAGATTTAGTTTATGCTCTACACTATGAGGCGGGCTTTGGGGGGGTACCAGCAGGGAGCGGTACCAGAACCCGCAAACCCGTATCAAAATTTGCAAAACCCGAAAACCCGGAAGAAAATTACACAAAACCCGAAGCTGCATTCCTGGACGAAAAGTTTGAGCTTTTGCCAGTACTTCTCGATTATTTCCTACGATTTCGCTTTCAATGACTTTTGCTCGTTGTTTTAAGCATGCAAAAGCGAATTTTTCGATCTCAATCAACAACACAAACCACATGACTTGGAAAACCCGAAAACCTACGGATTACAGAAACCCCGAAATACGAGCGAAAAAATAGGCTAAACCCGTGAAACATCTCAGAACCCGTAAACCAGCACGTTTCACAAAACCCGACACCCGAGGGTTAAAATTGGCCAAACCCGCAACCCGTGAAACATCTCAAAACCCCCATCCTGCATGATCTTGACATTTTCTTTCTCTCGTCTTGTTGCTTAGCAGAACAGCAATGGCCTTCGACAGCAAGAGCAAAGTCTAGCGAAAGTCAAAGAGCCCTCGCACAGAAGAAAGTCCCCATGTGTAAGTTTCTTGAGAAACATGAGTCGATATTATAATTTTTACGAAAAAACATCCAGTCGAAACTTTTCCTTTATTCATATCGTTAATAGTAGTTTTTTTGCCTAAAACAATGAAGAAATACGAGAAGCAACTATGGTTTGATTCATCTTATCTGAACTTATTTTTATATAGAATAAAACACTTCTGGTTTTCAAAATCGTCGCCGATATGAAACTTTCTTCATATGTTATGGAAGCAATGTTATCTTATCCCCGTGTGTGCTATCTTTCGAATATATTTCGACCTAAACTGTTTCCGTTAAAAGAGTTATCTGACTGAATGTTTTCGTTCTTCAGAAATCCCATTCTTCTTTTCGTTGTTATCTCGATTAATACTTTGTTGCACAGGGTTGGCGCCAGAAATCTTCCGACAGAGGGGCTGGAACTTCTGACAGGGGGGGCTAAAATGACAAAAAAATGCAGTTGTCGTACGTCATTTTGCCAAATTCCCTCCGAAAATAACCAAAGATTTCCTCCGACGGAGGGGCTAGGTGCTTCCGACGGAGGGGTTGTAGCTCCCTTAGCCCTCCCCTGGCGCCACCCCTGATGCTGCACTGTTTTCTTTTTTCATGAGATGAGAAGTAACTGAAGCGTAAACTTAGACTTACTCCACTCGTCCAAATATTTTCACTCCAATCAGTCTTTACAGCGATGCTGTTGGTGCAAAATAGCGATAACTAAGACTGTGTTTGGAGTCTTGGGTGAACTATAATTGTTTGACTTTATTTTTTACAGTGCCACAAATCAATCCTGAAAAAACTGCCAGTCGGCGAAGTTCAAGACAATCCACTAAAGAAGTAAGTCGCTGCAACATGTTATAAAACATACAGTACGAACAGTACGGTTCTTTCGTAACGTATCATCCATTTAACAAAAGAAAGCCACGTGCCACTTCTATTCCTATTATTTTCGTCCATCGAAAACATCAAATACAATACCCTATATTTAAGCTGCCCCAGTCCAGCCCCCCTCCAGCTAAGCTGCTTTTAACTCTGTTGATTTACTTCTACAGTGAATAAACGGAGCTAAGTGGAGTAATCTATAAATAGGACAAGGAAAACGCCTACACACGCCATTGTTTCCTTAGCTACACAACGTCCATGCACGTGACAAAATCATCAAATACAATAGGCTAAGTTTAGACCAATACGCGTGTAGTTTTGACTCCGTTCACCTAACACAAACAATTTTGATACTTATTTGTTATACATCTGCCAAATTTATAAATACGATGAACCTTTCCGTTGATTTAAACTAAAAGACGTAGGAGCCGGGGGCACAGGGACACCGTGCCATTTTTCGAAAGCGCCCTATTCTAACCTCAAAGGGTCCTTTTCCTCGGCCTTTTTTTAAACCATCCAGTTCTAAAAGTCGTCCTTCTGAGAGCTCTGACCCTCCCAGTGAGAACCGCTTCTTACGTCCTTGTTAAAATTTGTATTTATTATACAACTATTATGATTCAGTTTACGCTATAAATGTTTGTAATTCTTTTCCGTCAAGGCTGCGGAGGATAAAGATAAAGATTTTACAAGAAAATGGCTAATGAAGCTGGATGAAGAAGGTAACAATGTTTTCACTGTGAGCTTTGAATGTCATNGAAGCCGGGGGCACAGGGACACCGTGCCATTTTTCGAAAGCGCCCTATTCTAACCTCAAAGGGCCCTTTTCCTCGGCCTTTTTTAAACCATGCAGTTCTAAAAAGTCGTCCTTCTGAGAGCTCTGGCCCTCCCAGTGAGAACCGCTTCTTACGTCCTTGTTAAAATTTGTATTTATTATACAACTATTGTGATTCAGTTTACGCTATAAATGTTTGTAATTCTTTTCCGTCAAGGCTGCGGAGGATAAAGACAAAGATTTTACAAGAAAATGGCTAATGAAGCTGGATGAAGAAGGTAACAATATTTTTACTGAGCATTTTAGATATCATATACAGAAAGTATAAGCGTCAGATCTTTCAAAGAGATTGCACAAATGGTCAATGCATCTTCACTTCCGTTTGATTTAATGGCTTGATAGAAACTTCAGGTACTTTGCAATAAATGCATTTGGCAATTTTTAATATCTTGATTATTTCTAGAATTAAAGCGTCTTCCATGTTTTTTCAACCAGTTTTAGGTCGTGACGTCATCACATTGCTAAATCGTAAACCAGAAAAACTACAGATTGCTGCTTACCACCATATTATAGACCTTCATAAACTATGGTTTTTTAAGGATTCACGATTATTTTAATTTTGTTCAAAACTTGTCATGGATTCCTAAAATAGAAAGAGAACGCTGTAATTTTGAAAATAATTAAGACATAAAAAATCACACAGATACAATTATAGCAAAGTACCTGAAATTCGTTTCAAGCCATTAAATCAAACGGAAGATGCATTGAACATTCGTGCAATCTTTTTCAAAGATTTGACGCCCTTGCTAGAAAGAGCTTTCTTTTTGATACTTTCTCCAGAAGGGATCTCTGGAACTATTACATTCCACAAGCTTTTGCCCTTATCTTCATCTTCTTTTCTCTTCTGTTGTTTGTGTGTTAGCAGTTTGGTGTTTCTTTAATTCTGTTTACAACTTTTTACCTCACGCCTGTTCTTTTCTTGATTTCAGTTGCTTGTAGGAACCTAATTTCTGGATTTACGATCTTTTCGGGCCCTAATTTGGTTGTTTGCAAAATTAATGGAAAAGCTGTATTCACTTTGTAGAACGAAGCATGGCAAAAGATTTGCTGAAAGAACCGTCAGTGAACATCGACCATTCGCCTTCTGTTAAGCCAGTTCTTATGTGGGGTTCAAATGCAAGAAAAGCGAGCAATGCTTCTGGGGTTTCCTCCCAAGCTGCAAGGTTTGTGATATTCCGTACACTTAATCCACGTCAATTGTCTCCCATAGTCAAAGCTTATGGCGCCGTAAATTTAGCCAATGTTATGCTATGTGGAAAATTTTTAGGAATATAATTTCAAGGGTACTATTTTTAGTATATCTGACCCAGCTTCTTAGAAAAATTAGAAATTTTTTGACAATGCATTTTCGGAATATAANATGGCAAAATATTTGCTGAAAGAACCGTCAGTGAACATCGACCATTCGCCTTCTGTTAAGCCAGTTCTTATGTGGGGTTCAAATGCAAGAAAAGCGAGCAATGCTTCTGGGGTTTCCTCCCAAGCTGCAAGGTTTGTGATATTCCGTACACTTAATCCACGTTAATTGTCTCCCATAGTCAAAGCGTATGGCGCCGTAAATTTAGCCAATGTTATGCTATGTGGAAATTTTTAGGAATATAATTTTAAGGGTACTATTTTTAGTATATCTGACCCAGCTTCTTAGAAAATTTTGAAATTTGTTGACAATGCATTTTCGGAATATAAATTTCAGGAAATCGCTTAAAAGTCGAGAAGTAGCCCCTTTTTGAAGAATTATTGCAGCAAAAGTAGTTGTGCTATAATCATAGAAATTGATTTTTCTATTAGCTCAAACATTGAAATATTTTATATATTTTTTTGATAATTTTCAAAGCAGTAGTCCCTTGGTAAATTTGTAAGATTAAAAAAATCAGTCTTACAGAACAGCCAGAAAATGGCCTAAAACGTACGATCAAATCTTCCAGATCTTTAAAATCCATTCGAAATCCTTTTGAGAATTAGCATAACAAATAAAATGATAAACTGAATCTGAGGTGGAAACTGAAATTAATATCTTGTTTTGTATTTTTTTGGTAATTTTCAAAATAGCAAAGATACTTTGATCTTGTAGCTATTAGAAAAATCAATTTTGATGATTATAGCCCAAGTAAATTTGCTGCAATCATTTTTCGAACAGGGGGACAATTTTTTGAGTCACCCGATATAATTTCATTTCGCCCATGCAGGTCAGAATTAATCGGAGTATCAAGCCGCACAAACATCCTACACAGGACATCAAGTGTAGAGTGGAGACGTGATAGCACATGGCTAAAGCCAACGAAATCATCATATCAAACATGGCATGGTCTGCCTTACTTTCCAGTTAAAGCTGATATATCCAATGTTGCTGCAGGATACATGCGTCCACACAGGAAAATTGACCCAACTTTTATTATACATCCTGACTGGGGCTGCAAAGCCTAATTCCTTTCGTACTTTTATTTCATTCGGTTTAGTTCTAAGGTAAACATTAACAGAATTAGATTTGAATGTTGCTGCAGCATACATGCGTCCATAAAGAAAATTTCTCAATTTAGGCAGCCAGAATGAAAGTCTTGCGAGTAATTATAAAATAAATCAAGCGAGATAATTTTGATAGAGCACTGGTTGGTAAAGCTCGTAATAAAGCTCGTAAAGTTTGTTGATAGCGTACTAGTTCGTAAAGCTCGTAAGTTTGTTGATAGTGGACTAATTCTTAAAGCTCGTAAAGCTCGTAAAGTTTGTTGATAGTGCATTGGTTCTTAAAGCGTGTAATAAAGCTCGTAAAGTTTGTTGATAGCGTACTAGTTCGTAAAGCTCGTAAAGCTTGTCAGTTTGTTGATAAAGCACTAATTCTTAAAGCTCGTAAAGATCGTAAAGTTTGTTGATAGAGCACTCCAGCTGTTCTAATGTTTAACTAGTCACATTATTTTCAAATTTACTCAAATCCCAATTATTGCAATGTAAAAAGGTTGGCGCTGTAATAACGAGCTGACATGTATAATTGGTAGTATAAAACGAACTCACGTGTTTAAGCTGATATTTCTAAATCTCTCAAGCAATAAACTCTTAAGTGCATTTTCTCTACAATAGCATCGAACATTACTATATTATGAAAGTAGCAATTAAGACCCAAAAGCTTCGGACAATAAAGTTTTAGGTAGAGCAATTTTCGTTCGAGTTACCTCTAAAAGCGACCAAAAATTTCTTGCTAATGACAATTTTGATTGAAGCATTCAGTGCCGATCTTTGGTTAAAATTAGGTCAATTCTGTGCAAATATGACCAATTTCAAGCGAAAAATTTTATCAATAAGCTGTAAAAGAGGAAATTGTTTCCGATTTTTCAAAAAGTGTCCGAAACTATTTGTCCGAAGTTTTTGTCTTAAACTTTTCCGTTTGAAACATTTGGATATACTTTTAAAGGGGCTCCGTCGCCAAACTGTAAACAAATCTGTAAAAATCTTGGTTTTAGGCACGTGTCCATTTTCTTCTGCAGTTTGTTTGGTGGCTTCACCCAAGCCATCAAAGTGACCGTTAAAAATCCTCTTGTATCTGAGCAATAGTAAAAGATATGAATGTTTAGTTTGTTGCTATGTGAAGCATAAGAATTTATCTTCACAATAACGCTTTCATTTTTGAAGAAAAAGATGAAAGTCTATGTGATATTGCCTATCAAAAAACTGCAAAATCGCCGTTTCGACCGAAATTTGGAGGCGGAGCCCCGTTAAGCTTAGAAAGATTAAGGTACACACTGTTTCCAATAAACAACCCCAACTGCACAGAGCGGAGGCTGTTCTACAAATAATTTCCCTCATTACAACTGTACTAGAAATTTACCTTATTTTTCTTTGGAGATAAAAAATGAAGAACCTTTGCCTAATTTAAGTACAGTAATTATAAAAATTTTCTTTTTGTTCTCAAATATTGGGTGTCCCAAAAAGTACCCCCGTTTAAAAAGTCATCAAAACTCAGCTATCAAATCTATCATAAAGTCTTCTTTTTGATTTGTTTTGTCAATGATCCAAATACATTTAAAGTTAATAAAATGTTTGTTTTCAGTGCTTAAACGTTTAAAAATTACACGTTGAAAACTTTATTTTGAGCTAAACTTTTTGAGCAACATAGCAAATCTTGCCTAAGAACCAAAATTTAGAGATTTTTATTTACCTTTCAAGTCTCCAATGATATATCCTATTGTGGTGCAGGACTATAGTGTGCATTTCTTTCTCTCATGTATGAACAAATTAAAAGCTTATATACATAAAGAAATTGATCTAGTAATCATCAGTGCTTCTTGCAGTATAATTCAAAACCAGGCAGTCCTAAAAAGAGCTCAATTTGTAATTTTCAAACCAATCACAAGATCAGCGAAATCTGAGGGAAATAATTTGGGCAGACCCTCGATTAATTTGATCCTTGATTTACTTCTCAGGAAAGAAATTTAAAGATTGGTCCATTTGTAATTTTCTAGCAATAATTGTGTCTTGATCTAATTGTCATAAAATTCCGATGATTTTTCAAACAGGGGATTTTTTTGGGTCACCTGGTGGTATTCAGTTACTTCAAATACCAGCAACCCACAGCGCATATGTAATCTTCTCTACAGAGGCTGTTGGTGAAATGGTTGATCACTGGTCTCTCCGACATGGATTAATTTCTTAAATTATAGGGAAACAGTCAATTCCCATATATAGTACAAATAGCCGAAAAGCGGATTCTGGTCCAGTGAGACCGAAATTCCCAACAAGAAAAACCACCCAGTTGATATTTTGGTCTTAATTAACAAAACAAGGCACACATATGGCATGCCTTGAGTCTCTTAGATATTATGATATCCACTAATGTTAACGGAGTTCTCACAAATTTCAGGAGAATGTTTGCTCAAAATTTAGCACGAAGGGTTGCTGTAGCACTGAGTGGTTCTTTTTATGGGATATACTGTCTTCAGATTATAATCAATTTGGAGATAGAATTTAGTTCTGCAATGCATTTGCTGATTAGGTCAGAATCATAAGCATGTCTCCAGCGGCTCGACCAGCATGTCTACAAAAAATATCACTCTGGTATCTTGGACTCTATTATTCTTTTTCGACACTAACAGAACATTTTTCTCACCCTCTCTTGTCCAAAGCAAAACAGCACCAAACAGCAGCCTTATCTGCGATAGCTCAAATTTAATACTTTAATCTGGCATCACATTGCAAGGGTTGTGTCTGAATAGATTCATAGGATCGTACTTTCGTTTGATATTTTTGAGTCTTTTCTCATTTTCAGCCATTTTGAATGGATCAGGTACCATTGCGTGTGAGTCCAATTTCTTAAACATGCCACTGATTATGGAATAGACTTTTTCATAACCGTCTTTTTGAGCGGACGACCCAACAGCGCCTACCCACCAGCTACGAAGAAAATATGCAAAAATATTGAATTAGCAAAAAAGTCACTTATTTTTCAAAACTCACCACGCCAGAGAACTTCTGTGCAGTACTATGGGGGGGTGGGAGGGGGGGGGGGGTATCATCAGTACAGAGAAATGTAAATCTAACATTAGCCTCAGTTTCTTTTGACTGGCATGCCAATTCCAAACGATTAGCGATGGCAGAAAAAGAGAATTCTCTCAAGTAGCAAGTCAAGACAAACAAAGCTGCAAAACTTGCCCCAAAACCAGTATGGCTAATTATCGCGTTGTGCAAGCGAAAAGGAATTCTTAATAGAAGTCAAGAAAATATATCGAGAAAAGAACGATAGATCTACACATCTGCCTCAGGCATTTCATTTATTTGATCCAGACACTGAGCAGTAGGCACTATCGGGTGTCCCAAATAACAGGTACAGATTTGATCCAGGGGCGGATCCAGACCGGTTTCACCGGTTTCCGTGCATCGGTCAAGTTTCCAAACCATAGATAAATTTGCATTATTTACGAAACTTTGCAGAGAAATAAAAGCAGCTTAAGCCTATTTTCAATCTGCAAACTAGTGTAAAGTCAAAGGGTGATATGTCTGTCAAATCTTTCAAAGGGTGATGAAACATGAAATTCATGACATCGGACACTTCCACAGAAATCCCTCTTGAAACAATCAGCGATGTTGTGATGGCTTTGTTTATTTTGCTGTATTTGCTATGGTCCTCTCGGTGGTGGTCTTACGTTATTCCCTTTGAATGGCCGTGACATTCCGAATTGTTTTTTATCAACTCTTTGTAATCTTATCAACCAATAAGGGTTGAGTGAACCTGTCGAGAGACTTCCGTGAACCGGTCGACAATTGTTTAAAATCAGTGAACCTGTGTCGATTAGGAAGTAAACCGTTCTCGCAGGAAGTAAAAAGTGTGCGATCATGCTTGGAAAGGAAGTTGATTTTATCGAAAAAACGTACAAGAACAAGAAGTGCCATGAGACAGCAATGGCTGATTCAGAAAAGGAAGATCTCTTTATCGATTTCACAGTGCTATTAAAGAGAAGAGTGAAGGGGAGGTACAGCGCATAAAATAAAAATACGAGTGCGTTTTTTTTAGGGAGTATTAAAGTTGAAGGAAGGGGTAGAGAATTCAAGAGCCTGCGAGGTGACGAATATGAGTCGAATATGCAGGTTTCTTGGACTTATTTTCACAATCAAAAGTTTCTAATAACTTTTTTAATTTTTGTTTTGCATTATCATGGTAATTTCGCCTTGAAAACGTTTTGGTTGATGCTCAACTGGATGGACATTATTTTTGTAAAAGGGCGTTGCCCATGTTTTCCGAGAGTCTAGAGGGCGTGGTCACACAAAAATTTTCCTGGGGGCTTCGCCCNCCTTAACTTTTTAGGATTAGTTTGAAACTTATTGCGAATTGATTGGAGCTAAATTGGCATTGCCAGCCTTGATAAATCTGTTACCTTTTATTTGGGACACCCGGTACAATTCTCATCGTATATTTCAGGTGTAATTCAAACACTGCATGATACACTTCCGAATTAGATAAATAAAATTTTGACTCATGTTACATTGGCACTGGCGATCAAACTGAGAAATGGTGCCAGTTTACTGCCAATGACTGCCAATTTCGCCGAATGCAAGAAGACCAGAGCACAAAACAGGTCATTCGTTTGTACCGTACGTAACAAAGGCCGCTTTTCCGATTCTCGAAGCGGAAATTGACCGGTTTCAAAAGTGGCCTCGTTTTCGTTTTACATTTTTTCTCTTTGATACCGTACGTACATAAATAAAGAAAGACTCACTTTGCATCTTTAAACAAGAATGGCGATGAATCAGCTGGGTTCTCCTTTATTGCTCCACCCAAAATTGAGAAGTAAACCGACGTGCAATAATTATCTTTCACGTTTAACGCCGAAACGGAGTCAACAATAGTATCAATGTAGTCGTCTTCAAGCTCTGAGGAGAAAGAAATAACGTGATTTTAATGCAGAGATGAAGATCGTATCTGTAAGTTAGGGGCCTTCACTTGTTTCTCTTAAGTTAGCGGCCTTTACGTTTTTCTCTTAAATTGGCGGCCTTTATTTGTTTCTCTTTGGAACATCGTACTGGCAAGCATTTTTGAGAGGAGAATACCTCACATTTGGTTCACCGGAAGTGGCACCAACCCAGTATTATCAGGGATTACCACCAATCAATTATTGCCAAACTTTCACTGCCTAAAATTCATGAGCAAATGTTCACGTGACAAGAAATTTTAGACAGACAGTCGATAACTATGAACCTATGTTTTTGCGCTTCATACCTTCAAGAGAACGGTCAAGACTTGGCAAAAAGTACAGCTCGGTTTTATACAAGAAATAAAGACTGTAATGTGACAATTTTTCAAGCAACTGTGAGTACGTTGGTAGAGATCTAAATAACTTTCAAACTTCATGATTTTCGGACTCTTACCTTCAAGGAAATGGCCAGGATTTTTAATAATAGTATTGGTCTGCTTCATAGAGGAAATCACAAGTATTGTGACCATGTTCAAGCAAGTGTTTTTTTATTTATCCATAAAAACATCTAAACAAAAACGTATTTACACTATTATGTACCATCCGCAACGGGAGAGGACTCAGGGTCATCTTGCTCTCACAGCGTATGGTACTTACAATTCAACAATATTTTTAATAGACAATACAACAAAAGACAATAACAATACAACAAAGTACAAGTTAACAATGATAGCAATGAAAAATACAACAAAAGGCAAATGGAAGATTATTAAAATTAAGCTACGTTTTTAAAGGCAGTCTGTCATGCGTCTGATTGCCTGTAATGGTCAATCAGTGCTCGACAAAACATATGTCACCGTGAATATCAGCATTTGAAACAAATGAGGGCTAATCGTTGTCACAGCCATTCATTTAAACCTATTCTACCGAAGTCCTTACCGCCCAATCCTCTGTGTGACAGACTGTCTTTAACTTAGTGAAAAAGCAAGTGTGACTAACTTGGTACAAGAATTGATCCAAATAACAACTAAATTCATGATTTTTGGACTCTTACGTGCAAGGAAATGGCCAGGACTTTGATAAAAGTATTGTCCTGCTTCATACAGGAAATCACAAGAGCGTTGGAAGACATCGTATGATACATGACCGATTTGGTTTAACAATGGCACTGGAGGACATGACTGTAGCATCATGTTGACTATTGCATCTCCTTCTTCTACATCGCCAACATACAGCAATCGGTAGAACACTTGAAAACTAGAAAATGAAAATAGTAAACACGTGATAAGATGGAGATAAATAAAAACCTAGCTCTATATATCGTTAAAGCAATTGGAAAAGAACTTGGAAGCTACTGGATGCGCCAAAAAAAACTATCCACTTTTGACTGGCCACGATAAATCGTACACTGGATGGATTTTTAAGATTTATAACTTAAAGGGTTTATGCAAGGTTAAAAGCTTGCATTTGCAAAGAGCAAAACAATCTAAAAATATCCCATTCAAATCGACGTTGCACACGCGCCGTGAACAATAGATAACCAAAGAAACAATGCTGTGTCTGATTGTTTCCTTTGTTCTATTTATAGACAAGCCTATTTACCACTGCACATTCCCTTTAATCTTTAGCTAAAATCTAGAATTAGATTCTAGTATTTCTTGTAATTGTTTTAGTCTTCTGCTTCTGGAGCTATAAGAGAGTTTCTTAGAATGTCCGGTCTCGAAAACACTGAAAACGATGAAGAATCGTCGATCAAATTTTCTAAAGACTCGACATGAATGGTCAAAGAGGAAACTTTTTCGTGGTGATTTGGGGATTTAGAAATCGATTTAGTTATATTCTGCAGCACGAGTGTTAGTTCAACAACCGCTCTTGTTGCGTAAAAAATCTTGTTTGTACAAAATTTACAAAAAATCTCACAATCTAATTCTGGAATGTAGCTAAAGATTAAATTATAAATCTTAAAAATCGGTCCAGTGTACGATTTATCGTGGCCAGTCAAAAGTGGATAGATTTTTTGGCGCACCCGGTAGCTTACCGAAGCCGACCAGACCACCCCTACAGGCAACTCATCCCAAGGACTTTAAGCTTTTCTTAAGAAAAGAAGCATACAGAACTTTTTAGGATGAGCGGTGGTTTCCCCAGGCGGCCAGCCAAGGGCTCGAACTCAAAACCTTCCTCACAGAAGGCGAGAGTGCTAACCACTAGGCCAACGTACCGTTTAAGTCACTTGCAGAAGTCGACCGGCCTTGGAAGCTATCTTTGCAATAGCTTAGAATAAAAACAACGTGTTTTACTCGGTTTTACTACGATTGTAATTAAAAACAAACAATTAAAACATACATCCAAAATCCAACAAGAAGAAAGTTTGAAGAGTTTTACCTCGTCTTTCCAATATGAAGCATTGCATTTGCAATCAATTTCTGCTGTTGGAGACATTTTTGGAAATCTCTCATATGCTTTATCGCAGTTTTTGCATCATGCCATGAAAAGTAACAGCATCCTCCAACCACTCGTGGTGGTATTTTATGCAGCTGTATTCTGTAATTGGTTGTAACCCTAAAAAAAAACCAAAATTCGTCTTTGTAGAAGCGAGCATCTGTTCTCTTGGTTACGTTCTCATCAATTTCCAAACTGACTTAAAGGCTGTTTTCCAGTCAGTGGAATTTTCCAAGCGGGCGGAATTCTATACAATCAAAAGTCATTGAACTTTAAATTTCTATTCAATTACAAAGCAACATTTTCTCTCCTAGACAATGGAATTTTCGCCCGCTCGGAAAATCCCACTAACTGGAAACTGGTCTTAAAGATAAGAGAAAAACCGTTCAGTAGGAAAAGAACAAATTTTGAAAATAGATCGAATATTCATCTCTGTGGGCTGTAATATAAGCAAGGAACTATTTGGCACGCCAGGGTGGAAAAGAGGGTCACATTTCCTTCAGTTAATAGCTATTTTCAATTACAAGATGTTTGTAACAGCTACTGAGAAAGAACTAAATAGAAAATATTCTCCTTCCAGGAGGACGACCACAACCTGTTAATTTGTTGCTGTTCTCTAGCCAATGAATGATCAAGCTCCGGTAAAATTTCACATACACATTACAAATAAGGCAGTTGTGAACTTATTTTCAAATTAATCACTGGCTTAAAGGGAATGTAAGCATATAAAAGTGGCTCAAGCCACTTGCGTTCAAATTCCAGCCTATCAGATATCAGTATTTCCTGTTGACGTGAATCAGTTGCCCAAATATGGTTTGGCGTGTGTCGAGGTCTATTGTTTTTGCTCAGCTATTTTTATCAATGGCTTCTATATGCTTAGATTCCCTTTAAGAAGGGCTATACATACCTCTACAAAGAAAAAGGCATAAAGAACAAGACGATAATAGAACTCGATATACACAAATTACATTGGAAAAAGGTGAGAAACAAAAGATAAAAAAGCATACCCAAAATTAGCTCCATATCCTTTCATTGCCCAAAATAGGTCAGGGTGTGATTCCTTATTTACTCGAAGTTGTTCACCATTAGCTGTAATAAGTTCTAGAAAAAATTGTCAGAATGTTAGAAATTATGTTGCACACCGATAATGTAGATATGTAATCTCATCAAAGAAATGTCATCATAAATAACAGAGAATCAGGCTTAGATGCAAAAGTTGCAGGCAGCTTCACTTGTGGGAACACAATATGCAATAGCTAAGGGGCTGGATATGGCTTGAGCTGTCTGGAAACAGAAAGAAACAAGTGCCCGTTTATAATCTTGTAGAATCACAAGATTTTAGTATATAATCAAAATCAATTTTGTCTTAATTAACGTGTTAGTTAACCAGGGTATATACTTAAAATCAAAGTTGAACAAAATATACACAGCTTAGATTAACACGCAAATATTTAAAATTTGGATTTTGTTTCAAGCAACATGAATCTCCTATAATAAAGCATATTACCATATTCAATGACATTGTCAATCAGAAACCCAAAGCAACGTGTTAGGAATCCCATTCCAAGATCAAGGGCCTGTCCACCTAATCCAACGGAGCTTGCAGTGCCAAGTGATGTTGCAAGATTGTGTCTCGCAGTTGCTACATCCAAATCACCAATCAACACACCAGGCTCAACATAAGCTACCTGTGGAAATAGTGCGTGGAGTGAATCATTGAATAAATGCAAGAGGATTCATGGATTAAGTAGCTAAATCGTCTTGCTTTTGGTGTCCATTCTGTCACATCTCAACATCCAAATGGAACTATACCCTAACTTTGCAGAATTAATATCAAATTACTTGGTGGCACAGAACTTTTACTAAAATGCATTGCATTCTAAGACCATTACGGAAAAGATGGCATCGAGAGGCATTTGACCAAGATGCATTGCGTTCTATAATGGTTTCAATCAGTGATTCTATAGAAGTTTGATCATCAAAAATGCAAATCAAATGCTCCTAGATGTCCGCAATTGTCTATTTCAATGCAGTGCATCTTGGTGTAAATTCCTTGACATCATCTTTGGTACAATCATGTACAAAAAAGTAGGTACAGTAGGTATAAAAATAGAAAGCAAACAATGATGCATCTACATAAATCAACCTCTATGTCTCTATTGCAGTAAACTATGAAAATAGAGGGCAATGTCTGTTTAAACTACTGTAGAATTCCTGCAAAGCAAGGATAACTTCCTTCTTCACCACAAATTCTTAGAAATTTTACCAAGCATCATAAATATAAAAATAGCCTGCACTGTATGTTTGACCTTTTCTCCAACATTGACTGCAATCTTCTTCATATGGCTCAATTTGATGACAAGGGCACCATTGAGTGTACCATAATCGCTGTGGCCACCACTCACAATGCATAATGGACACTAAAAATCAAAAGAATCAATTCATTGTCAAACGTACTGAGAAGAAATCTGGCTCAAAATGACAGTTTTATACATTCAGGTTCAAAAACTTGCATTCACTTGCAACTATAACTGTGCATCAAAACTCGCTGCTTGCAGCTGCGATAAATGGTTCTCACATGCAAGAACAAATGGCATATTTCCCAGACTGCTAACTTTGTCTCTTGCTCAGAAGAAATTCTGTGTGCAGTTTAAATCTTCAAGTGTGCAAACACTTTTTCTAGGAATTTTTATGCATGCATTTTTCGATGATATATGAAATTTGCGAAACAATTAAGTATTTAGCAAACAACTAACCAATTACTATGGTCTTGAAAGTTCATCCATGTGCATGTTTATCGTTTAGAAAATATATCTTCCTTGTGCACTTTGCAAAGTTAGCAATATGGCATATTATTGCCACTTTTCTGACTCTCGTGGCTTGTTAAGCTCTTCTACACACAGCTATCAGTATCTTTTGCAGATAAAAATATGCAGGCTAGTGTTTTCTTACTATTATTCGAAGAGAAAAACAACAGGCACAACAGAACAAGAATTGTTATACTTTCTTACACCATGTTCTTGACAGTACTTGATTGCCAGTTTCACATCATTAGTTGTCTCAACAATGGCAAATGCTTTAGGATTGAACTGGCGAAGCATCGCATTGAAGTAGAATGCTTTGTTTCGGTGAAATTCCATGTCATCATGTGAAATTAGTTTGCCTGTAAGCCCAGCATATATTGGGCTATCTGCTATTGAGCTTGAGCTGCTTGCAGAAGTGTTGCTGTCTTGTCGACTGATTGGAGTGTTATTTACGAAGTTGAAAGGATCCATTATGATCAACACTTGATGAAGTAGTCTTTTCTTCCTGTTCCACAAGGCCTATTATACTTCCTTGAACTTTAGGCCCTGTGTAGCCTATAGGATCGACCTTCAATATTACGGGTCTAAATGTCTTTCTCATACACTTTTACAACAGCATGATGTGCTTCCGTCCTATTGCCTTTTCATCTGACTTTCATAAAAATTTTGGCGTAATTTGAGCTTCCTTTCATTCTATTGTGAATTTCGATCTACCATAAATCAAGAAACAGAAATTACTTAGGCCAAGAGAAGGTCAAAGCCAAAGGAGAGTACCATTTTACAACCAAGATGCTTTGCGCGTGAAACGTTCACTATAATTTCTATTTCAACAGCAAGTTTTCGAAGTTCTTTGCTCCAGAATTCTTCTGACTGCTCCTGTCACTTGCAAAGCTTTCGAAAGAAGGTTTGGTGTCTTCTGTTCCGTTTTCTAAGAATTTTGATAAATATCTAAGAATTATGTGTTGTTTCTTCTTCTTGTCCAAGCCTACTGCCTCGTTTCCCACCCGAAACAAAACTAGAAACGAGGCTGTGGATAGAGGCGTCCTTTGCGACGAAAATGGCGCCCACAGCTACACAAGGTTGTGAGCTTCTCTGTGAATTGAAGTTATTGGACCTCATCCCCATCGTGAAATACAGATCCACCCGAACAGGCCTTACAATATGCGTTGCTAATGTTCAAGGCCCCCTTGTAAATGGATATTTCTGTCTAGGTAAGTTGAAATTGGGGCTAGAATCTGGGCTCAAATCCTCTCACATTGTCATTGCAGTGCATAATATAGCCTAGGCTAGGCTGAATCTTTAAACAAAATAGAAATTCTTGCTGAGGAGAGAACAATAAGAAAAACAATAGGAAGCTCAGATTTTGGTTATTCTTTAGTGGTTTTTATTACTTTTCACTCTTCACAAAATAAAGTAAGCTACGGAAGGAAACTGAAGATCTTTCTTTGAAAACATTTTGTCCGGGATTTTGTCACTCTCACTGATTTTTCACCCAACTTGTCTTGTGCCAAAGGTTGCACTGATAACAAAGTCATTTACGCCAGGAAAACAATAGATCTATTGCATTAAATTAAATTACAATATTTCAATAATATTTAGACCCCTTGAAAATGTACCCAAGTATTAGGAACAAAAAAAGTTGGTGAAATTTTTTTTGAAAATCTTCATTTCCCCTTCATTATCTTTCTATTTTGCAAAAAGTGGTAAAAGTTACGATAAACAACCAAAACCTGTGTTTCCTATTGTTTTTGCTACTGTATACTGTTCACAATGTTGTTCTCTCATCCAGAATTCCTATAGCTTAAGATTCAGTCCCTTTGCTACATCAGCTATCATCCTCTCAAGCAAAGAGCCCTGTTTGGAATTTTTGCTGATTGTGCGGAAGATTGCATGGCTGAAAACAAAAAAACTTGGAGAATACAAAAATTTAGCCTTGACGCAGGGCAAACTTTTCAATTAGGTACCCAGCTAGGTGTAATATTTTAATGCTCATATTAGATTTAAAGCTACTTTGTACACTAGTTTTGGTTCAAAAGTTCCACCGCCAATATTATCACTTCATAAAGAAATTGTAATTTGAACAAAAATTGTATGTTTTACAATATCTGCCTATGGGCACCTGACCTCCATATTCACGAAAATTTCAACAAGCCAGGGCCTGGAAAAGTTTTTTTGCTGATTCCGCATGCAAGGTTGATGCTAATTTTTCATATGGAAAAAATACTGCTAGTAAAATATCTGCTATGTGCATACATTAGATTACTTCATATGAACTACAATTCATTTATTCAAATTTGCTTATTTTTAGCCACAGAAGCACATGATGATGATGGGTTACCACACACTCTTGAGCATTTGGTATTTATGGGTTCTGAGCAATATCCTTACAAGGTATAAACAGTATATAAGCAACCATAACAGAAAATAGGTACTGTTCATTTGACACCACAAAATGTTGATGATCTCAAAAATGTATAAGTTGAAAAACTGAAAAAGAGAGTTAGCATCTGGATTCTCCTCCTTGCATTTAGTAAGATTCTCAATTTTTAGGTTCTCTTCTCTCCAAAAATGATTTGATTTTTGTGATTTTGTGTGTGTTCAGCACGCTATTGCAGTGAAAATCATGTACAATTTCAAAACTTCAGACTGCTGTAGTTTCAAGATTATGCAAGATAGTGAGCTCCTACTTTGGCTTTTGGTCAAACTATATGTGCTCATTTCAACTATCAGAACATTGAAAAAAATGTATATAGACAAAACATTGTCGTGTGACGTCAAATTCAATAGCTCATAATGCTCCAACAGAACATGTAGGGCATTGAGATATGCAGAATTTCAGGCCAATACAAAGAGAAAGTTTCATACTTTATTGTCTTCTACTGTTGTTCCTATATCTGATTGAATCAAGTCAAGATATACATTTCTTTTAATAAACCATTGAAGCATCATTCTTAGATTTTTCTTCATAGTCTTGCAAGAATTGAAAATTCATTGGTTATATTATAAAACATCATCCATTGACTTTTAAAGTTTTTTTCCAGGGACTTCTTGATTTGTTTGCCAATCGATGTCTTGCTCAAGGAACAAATGCATGGACTGATGTTGACCATACATGCTATACCATAACTACCGCTGGAAGTGAAGGCTTTCTAAACATGCTGCCCATATATCTGGATCATGTCCTGTATCCAACGTTGACTGTGAGTAACTTTTTCATCATTTTATCAAAATTCACAACGAAAGGTAGATTACATTAGTAGATTGGTCCATTTATAATTCATGAGTTTTATTCTTCGTTATTTTTTTAAAATGAATGTATTTCTTGTTTAAGTGATTGCCTTTTAGAATTTGCTGAACGTGAAACCTTTACAGGCATATAAACACAGTAAAAAAGGTCCATAACTGCAAATTGTTTGTTTTAGATAAAAGTTGCAGTATGGCTATCAGCCAAATAAAATGATTGATTATTTTATGTAGATAGAGGAAATTCAAACCAGAAACGGTACTTTCAACCCCCAGCTACTAATATTTTCTTTTAACCACCTTTTATTGGGGGTTGTTCCAGTTTTCTGTTCTGAATAGAACTTAACATGCATTGGAGGTATTATCACTTTCAGAAATCAGCTTACACCACAGAAGTGCATCATGTCAATGGTGATGGAGAGGATGCTGGAATTGTTTACTGCGAAATGCAAGCAAGAGAAAATACTGGAAGTAGCAGAACCCATTTAGAGTTGACTAGGTCTATGTATCCAGGCCACTGTGGCTACAAGGTAGATGCCATTCATGTTTGTCTCAAATATTTCCTTTCTCAAAAAATTTCGCGTTTTGTAAATTTGGAAACTTTCAATTACCTTGAAATTGGAATCTTTTGATAATTAGTAAATTTTCAGCCATTTTTGTCCATATGCTAATTGAAGTTGTGGAAATTATAATAGTGCTCCTGGTGCACAGCACAGTAAAATGGCATTTGAGAAGAGCACAACAAAAAAGTGAGCTATACGGTTTGCCAGTTTCACAGGTCAACTGAGAGCTGAAGATAAGCCTAATGATTATTGAGAAGAGAGAACCGTGTTGTGGGTAATGATTGTATGTTTATTTTTCTTTTATTGATGGTGACAGACTTTGATAATATACTGAATTAGGAGAAATCACAATGGTAATATTGGCAATATTGTTTAATCATCATACCAAGGAGATGTTTTTGTTTCCTTCGCGAGCACCAGCTACATAATCATCATCATATCATCATCATCTATTTATTTGTTTATTTATATATATATTTATTTATTCATTTAAGGTAGGCTAAGGATTAGAGGTAGGATAGTAGAACTAATACGAAACAGAAATAATATCAATTAAGAATCTGAAAATCTTTGAAGAATATTCATATTGCAGAATATTCAAAGTACTGTCATATTTTGTCAAAACATCTGATTGTCGAAACTTGTCGTTATCAAGCCCAGACTAGTTGGTCAATGGATTAATTTTTCTATTTTTAGAGTGAAACTGGCGGACTCACAAAGAATTTGAGAACTTCTTGCAGTCATGAAAAGGTATTAAAAATATCTAACTGATGTTATATGATAACTGTACCAAGCATAGTGTTTTCTTATTCCTGTAAGCCTTGGAAATAGAAACGAATTTTATCCCAGTAGACGTGCTTCTCTTTATTTATTTAATTGTGTTTTTACATGAGTTTCTCTTAATGCAATTCTATAATTTTGCCCTTATTTACAGGTTTGCAACTATCATGCAGCTTATTACAGACCAGATAATCTCTGCCTTGTAATAACTGGGCAAGTCGAAGCCGATGATGTGTTGAAAGTTGTCAATGAATATGAAGAGAGAATTCTTGCGAAGGTAAACACAACGCCATGATTTCTTCTTATATATGTATGTTGTCTGACTAGCAACATATTTTCTTTTTTGGGAAGGACAAGTAAATTCGATTTTAAATCTGTCAGTTTGGATAATGGTTAGGCCTTGTTGAAATACTTTCACTATTTATCGTTTTGTTGAAATGATATGACATGATAAGATGTTTCAGGTTTTTCTCGTGATTTACTCAAGAAACGATTTCTGTATATTAAATACTGTTATCATCTTAAAAACGACAACCTGCACAAATTTTGTAAGATTTCTGTCATAAACAATTTTTGGCAATGTGAACGTCCTTGTTTGTTAGAAGGTAGATTTTTTGAAGACTGAGAAGCTAAGCTAGTCGAAGCAGTTTCCTAGTCCTTCCTCTCGATGTGACCACGTCTCATAATTCTATTAGCCTAAAATTACAGAGAGTTGGTGACTCTCCCTACTCTAGGTAACAGGTTTACCAGAGGGTGGAAACACGAACCATCAACCTTCGGATTGGTATGCTAGTNAAAGCAAGATACACAGAACCTCCATATTGTTAATATCAAATATTCAAACATTTCCCATGTTAGTCGTGTTCAATTATCGTAAGCGCGTACCATCATTTTTTTTAGTGTCTCGTCTAAACCGATGCCAGGCACGTTCTTTGCTCGCTTCTTCAATCTAAACGACAATTTTATCATCTGTACTTCCATTAAGATACGGTGGTAAAGTTATGGTGCTCTTAAAACGAAAGACTTTAAATGGAAAAACCAATGTCTGCATTCAACGATAACGATAGTAGGAAAGGATTGATGCACGTTGATTGATGAAATGAATCGATTGTATAAATACCTATAAAAAGTCAGAGAAACATGATGTTTGGTGACAATATTTGTACAATCGGTGAACTCTTTGCAGATACTATTCCCTCCTTGATTGTGGTTTCTTTGAGAATGATTCCCGAATGATTCCTTGTCTTTTTGAGAGACTTTACACCAAATAAAATCTCTGTAAGTTTGTTCCCTTCTTTTAGCATTTTAAGACTTATGCATGATGTCGAAAGTCTCTAGGATTTTAGTTCCCTTGCTGTTAGGATCAGTGTTTAAATTTCCGAACGGATCGCAACAAATTCTTAACAATCATACTTTTCAGCTTTACTTAGCTCACTTTAGGGCTGATAACATATTTATTCCAATATCAAGTTTCTATCCAATCTTCAATTAACTGTTTTCCGGAAGAATATATTTGCCTGAGCTATCATCATTTCCTGTATTTTAATTACAGTCGTCTGAATGCTCCATAATTGCCAGCGTAGGTCAAGTCCAATTAATTTTATTTCCAACAAGATAGCGGAAAATTTGTTCATTGAACAACGAGGATTTTTATAGTTTACAATTTATAAGAAATTGTTGAGAGCGTTTTCCCAAAAATTAGCCGTTTTGCGAGAGCGATAAAAAGCTCGCGTGATCATGCTTGCGCGAGTGCCGACGCGATCGCGAGCGATCGCTCGCGTGAAACGAAAAGGCCTGCATTACTAGCCCAAATAATATTCATAATTATANTGTTTTCCGGAAGAATATATTTGCCTGAGCTATCATCATTTCCTGTATTTTAATTACAGTCGTCTGAATGCTCCATAATTGCCAGCGTAGGTCAAGTCCAATTAATTTTATTTCCAACAAGATAGCGGAAAATTTGTTCATTGAACAACGAGGATTTTTATAGTTTACAATTTATAAGAAATTGTTGAGAGCGTTTTCCCAAAAATTAGCCGTTTTGCGAGAGCGATAAAAAGCTCGCGTGATCATGTTTGCGCGAGTGCCGACGCGATCGCGAGCGATCGCTCGCCTGAAACGAAAAGGCCTGTTTATTCATTTAAGGTAGGCTAAGGATTAGAGGTAGGATAGTAGAACTAATACGAAACAGAAATAATATCAATTAAGAATCTGAAAATCTTTGAAGAATATTCATATTGCAGAATATTCAAAGTACTGTCATATTTTGTCAAAACATCTGATTGTCGAAACTTGTCGTTATCAAGCCCAGACTAGTTGGTCAATGGATTAATTTTTCTATTTTTAGAGTGAAACTGGCGGACTCACAAAGAATTTGAGAACTTCTTGCAGTCATGAAAAGGTATTAAAAATATCTAACTGATGTTATATGATAACTGTACCAAGCATAGTGTTTTCTTATTCCTGTAAGCCTTGGAAATAGAAACGAATTTTATCCCAGTAGACGTGCTTCTCTTTATTTATTTAATTGTGTTTTTACATGAGTTTCTCTTAATGCAATTCTATAATTTTGCCCTTATTTACAGGTTTGCAACTATCATGCAGCTTATTACAGACCAGATAATCTCTGCCTTGTAATAACTGGGCAAGTCGAAGCCGATGATGTGTTGAAAGTTGTCAATGAATATGAAGAGAGAATTCTTGCGAAGGTAAACACAACGCCATGATTTCTTCTTATATATGTATGTTGTCTGACTAGCAACATATTTTCTTTTTTGGGAAGGACAAGTAAATTCGATTTTAAATCTGTCAGTTTGGATAATGGTTAGGCCTTGTTGAAATACTTTCACTATTTATCGTTTTGTTGAAATGATATGACATGATAAGATGTTTCAGGTTTTTCTCGTGATTTACTCAAGAAACGATTTCTGTATATTAAATACTGTTATCATCTTAAAAACGACAACCTGCACAAATTTTGTAAGATTTCTGTCATAAACAATTTTTGGCAATGTGAACGTCCTTGTTTGTTAGAAGGTAGATTTTTTGAAGACTGAGAAGCTAAGCTAGTCGAAGCAGTTTCCTAGTCCTTCCTCTCGATGTGACCACGTCTCATAATTCTATTAGCCTAAAATTACAGAGAGTTGGTGACTCTCCCTACTCTAGGTAACAGGTTTACCAGAGGGTGGAAACACGAACCATCAACCTTCGGATTGGTATGCTAGTGCGCTACTAATGAGCTATTCCTTATTTTTAGGGTGAACTACCAAAATTCGCAAGACCTTGGCAAACGCCAGTACCACAACTGCCTGATTCTTTGGAGCGAATTGTTCAATTCCCTACTGAGGATGAGTCAAATGGAATGTTTGTGATCGCCTGGCGTGGACCACATGTCCAGGTAAGACTTGAGCCAAGAGGTTTCCTTGATGATTTGTTGCAGAATAAGCCAAGTTCATCATTCCATTTTTGATTCATTGTTGACTTTAGATATTTCATATTTCCAAACTGACTTGGAGAAAAAAGGAATATATACTAAATTTGATCAGAATGAAACCATCGGTGATGAAATATTTTTGTTTACTTTATCGACTCATTCAAGGATAATGGCTCTATCTTCGATCACAATGATCCATGAAAAGGAGCGCAACTTGTGACGTCATTTGCAAAGTATCACAGATAATTTCAAAGCCAAAATTTTTGTTTGATGATCGCCTCCTTGAATTACGCCATAAAAAAGTATTTTGGGAAGGCTATTTTTTAGATAAAACCCTAGAAACTTCAAGCTAGCTTTCATCAAGAACGTCTGATCTCTTAGGACCTAAATTTAACTACGCATCTGAACCCATCGATATAATTGTCAAATGATTTTTAATAATTCGACTGTTTCAGCAGCAATCACATCTGCAACCCTATGAACTGCATCGAAGAGCTTTTATTTCTAATTGTTTGCTTGCATTCTTATTCAGGAATATTACGACTTGGCAGCGTTGGATATACTCATGCAATATTTGACAGACACATCTGCAGCACCATTGCAAAAAGAATTAGTTGAAATTGAAGATCCATTTTGCAGTGACGTAAGTCTTACGAAAATATTGTTTTGACTTATGTCTTCCTTGTTGAATTTAGTTATGAGGTCTAGCGGGAACGTATTAGAGAAACGGATAAACAGGAATGATAATTTTATAGTTTAGCATCATTTCGGTCCAGCCTTAAATAATTAACAGACTTAGAATACTTTTCTGAATTGAAGATTTTCGACTTCCAAAGCGGAACAGAAATTATTAATCTTCATATATCATTTCCCAAGGATCACGTTTTTGTAACTGTTGCTAAAAGGTTTTTCGACTCGACTATATTGAGCCAGTTGGAGGAGCAACTGTTCTTCGGGTGTCTTCGTATTCGTTGTTCTTTTACAACAAATAAGTTTGCATGATATAGAAGACACAAACATAATGATCTAATCATGAAGTTATGGTGAAATATTTCATTGTTTATTGTTTTGATTGCAGATTGATTATTCTGAAATGGAAAACTTGGAAACCTGCTTTTACTTGAAAGCAAGTGGTGTCCCAAAGGAGAAGTTATCGCACGTGAAAGAAAGGTGAGAACCCTAGTCGTCATTTTTGCAAAGTAGAAAATTGGCATCTTCGGAGGAAATACTAAATTTTTTATTAATGATATAGTATGAAATTCAATATACCTTTTAGCCAACCTCGATTCCAGGGCTATCAGTGTCTTTGGCCTCCCTTCAGCGCACATGAACTGGCCGCCCATTGTTACCCTGGCTTCGAGGTTGCCTTTTAGCTATTCTACAAAAGAATCTGAATCGAACGATATTTTATAAATTTGGAAGAAATCTGAAGAATTGTCGAATGTGCACAACAGTGACAGAACTAAGCTGTGATACCCCTCAATCGAACGTTTCATATAAAAATGTATAAAAATATTGCTCGATCCAGACTCTTTTGTAGAATAGCTAAAATGTCTATTGCTTGTGATTTTTTCTCGAGTTTAAGAGAAAAGGAATGATGCGAAACGATGTCTTTTGCTTATCTTTTGCCATAAATTTTCATTTTCCCAGACGGCATTTTGTCTCTTTAGAACTTATAATAGGCAACCAAGTTTGACTGCGGTTAGCGAACAAACATATATAATGTTTCTATTCTCTCATAATAGCTACAGCAAACTGCTCCTTAACCAAAAGAGCCAATCATTTAAGTACAAATAGCTCCAAGTTTAAATGTTGCATCTTTCCAAGAATTATGTCTGACCTTCACTTTTAGGATGTCATTTATACGACATGAGAATCATCCAGAGTTAATGCTTGTTTCATTATACTTATTAGTTTTCATCGTTTCCTCTTAGAATCGAAAAGGTTTTAGATGAAATTGCTTCAGGCAAAGCTGTAATAGATATGGAAAGAATGAACACTGTAATTCATCGAGAAATCTTAGACGGTCTTGATAAGGTAAACACTTGCTTAATTTTTATCGATAGCAAACCCCGTCTGATTCTTCTTTCCTGCAGAAATTAGTTCTTTTCGATTTTATTCAGATCCCCTAAATTGAAAACGTTAATTGCTCTTGTGGTCCATTCCGGTTGAGGATCTTTAAGCATTGCTATACCTACTTGGTTAGTGAAGTCTAGTTGCAGCATGCTACAAGGCCATCTCAGAAACGTTTTGCGTCCCAGAAAACGAAATTACTTGACCAAGACAGCATAGGTTTCAAATCCTTAAAAATGTCAGTGTAAAATTCTGTGACCTATTTCTTTGAATGGAATGGCTTGAAAGAAACTTTAGCTACTTTGCAATAATTCTACCGTTGGACTTTTCAGAAATCTTCAATTTTTTCAGAATTAGAGTGTTTTTCTTCTTTTTAAAGAATTCAAGAAAAATTTTGAAAAAGACTTAAAACCATCGTAATTTCTAAACTTTTTGAGGAAACATAGTTTATGAGCGTCTTCCCGAAAAACATAGTTTATGAGCGTCTACAATATGGTATCAAGCAAAAGTCTTTCACTCTTCTGGTTTGCGATTTAGAAATTTGATGACGTCACATCCTCAAATGAGTTGAAATATGAAATACGCTGTAATTTCGAAAATATTGAAGATTTCTCAAAAGTCCAACAGTCGAGTTATAGCAAAGTAGCTAAAGTATTTTTAAAGTCATTCGATTCAAAGAAATATGTCAATGAATTNATAAGATTATAAATCTTTATACAGACGGGCAGGCTACAAAAATTCGTTCATTTTTTTGTTATCACATTATTCCCCTGTGGCCCGTCATTTCTTTAATCATACATCATTTTAAACAACTAATGTAATGTCAAACAATGTTCTTGTATGCGTGTTGCACAATATTTCATTAAAACAAAACAAATATAGTATAAATAATTGCACTTTGAAAAGAGTTTAATTTTGTACGACGTTTCGGGCATAAACCCATTATCAAGTGAAGTAAGATTAGTAGAATGTAGGATGAAAGAAGAGTAGATTCGAAAGATTAAGATCGAAAGATAGGGAATCGATGTGACGCAAATGAGAGAATGCATGAATTATTTCCTTTGCTATAATTTACGTTATATAGATGTGTTTAGATTATACGCTATTGATCGCTGAACGCTGTTTCAAGTCTTATGGCTAAGCTTAACAACTTGGGTACTTTTTCACTAACTCAAGATGCTGGAAACTAAACAGCTAGCTATTTTTCTACTTGTAGTTGGAAGAGTCTCCTCATGACGCTATGGCTCAGGGAATTATTGGTGATTTTCTGTACTCTACAGCACCAGAACAGGTAAGTAGATCACTGAGATACATTTACGATCTTTTCTTTCGAAATTGTTTCTTTCAACATAGTTTCCCATTCAACATAGTTCTAAGCACAAAGATATTATATTATTTAAGTTTAGCAGACTTAACAGACTGACAAGTTTTAGGTCTTACTGTAAATAGAGAGTTTACGAAACCACGACGGCAACGCCATCCAGACTGTCGCCTTGTATCGTGCGAACAAAGTAATTTCCTACACGCTACCTTTGACATATTATTCAAAAGTCCATGACAAAACCTCCTTCTTCAATCAAATGCCTGAGAACCATCATTTTTTCTTGAAAGCTAACATTTAAAATGAGTTAGTTTTGCTTCGGAGGCCTAGCTCTGCAGTACAGAACGACAGAAATGGGATTTCCAAGTTGTGAAATTAAAAAGGACAAGTTCATATTCTCTCAAGGAAAGCAAATTCGCACGGAAAACAAGGAATCTATTGCAGCTGATGTTCTGAAACAAAAGCAACCTTGCGTAGCTGTTGCAGTTGGCGTCGTGGTTTTGTAAACTCCCTAATTGTTTTTGCATGTCTTTGAAAGGTAAGTGTTCACTTTTGGTGTGATTAGGCCCGGTCGAAACCAAAATTCTTATCAAGAGAAAGACTCGATGATGATTCAATTCTATTATATTTTGATCGGATTTTTAGCTGAAAGAATACATGAATGATCTGCCAAGGCTGGAAAGACTGAAGAAAGAGACTAGTGAATTCTGGGTTGCACTACTGAAGAAGTATCTCATAAATAGGCCTAAGATTGTGGTAAGTTTCGTTGAATTTAAGTTATTATACAGTACACATGAACGCTTACTAACCTGCTCTTTAGCGAAACTGTTCACAAACGAACCCTTAGGGTGTGTCAAAGAACTTCCGCTCGATTTGTAACCTGTTCTCGGTGAATCTAAATGAATAATTTCATGGTGTCCCAGTTGATTTTACTGCCAAACGGTCACCTAATTTCAGTGAAGAAGTTTTAGGTAATACATAGTGCCATAGCTAGATGAAGTATCTTGCATTCAATTTAGAAGCATGGCTTTGTAGAGACGTCTGGAAATTCGTTGATGATTTTCTCTGAATTCGACAGTCTATCTTAGGGAAATAAAATCACATTACTTTAGAATTGCCAAGCGTCGTCAACGATTTGAGGGGAGTATAGAATCAGATGCCATGCACAAATGATACAATGAGAGATTGATCTGTGAAGCCATTTTCTAACAGCATCGTGAAGTAAACATGACTGTGATTGCAGATGATACAATGATACAAATGATGCACAAATGATACAATGAGAGATTGATCTGTGAAGCCATTTTCTAACAGCATCGTGAAGTAAACATGACTGTGATCGCAGATGTGCCTTTACTTTTCGTGAAACTAGAAGTTTTCCCTTCAGATTGTTGGTGACCCCAATGAGAAAATGATGAAGGATATGGCTGAAGAAGAGAAGCAGCGGATTGCAGAACAAAGAAAGGAATTGGGAGAAGATGGCCTTAGTGAAAAGGAGGAAGCTTTAGAAAATGCAACAGATGATAATGAGGTATTTCAAGTTTTTCTCATCATTTCGACATTTTGTTTGTCATGCGTTTCATAGTTTGCAGAACTGTTGTTGGTCCTATTTTCTTTGACATGCCAACCTCTTGAGAGGAAACGATTTCGAAGCGTGTGCTTGTCTGGTACATGTTTACATCACCATTCGAAATTTTGTAAAACGCCGCTTTAGCTTCGACGGCGTTACCCTTGCCTGAAGTTTGTTTCCTAAAGCTGTGAATGTGCAAGAAGAAAGTTCTTGATCTGGCCATTTCTGAATAGCTCAATAGTGCATTCTTATTGTAATAATGGTAGTTTGGTGATAGCACAACAAAAATATCAAAAGAAGGTTGCTGGCATCTTTTCAGCACAATCGTTTATGAATGATTGTCTTGATCTCTCTCTCTCTCTCTCTTTATGCGCCATGTCCTTTCAAGACGTGGGCGATCATGTCTTTCCACAGTTTCCTTTCCTTTGTTTTCTTCAGCAGTTCTTGCTCTTTCAAACTCCCTCTTTGTCCTTCTGGTACACGTTCTGCTATCCATGTGCTCAAATTCTTCAAGTATTTTAACCGTGGTCTTCCTCTGCTTTTCTTCCCAATTGTCTTCGTAGAAAATCTTAAATGGTAATCCACCAGTATCACTGACTAGCTTTAATTGTTTTCAGCTAACCTACGAACAAAAAAACATCAATTTTTCTTTCATATTGTTTCTAAACTTTTTCTCAGGAAGAGCCTCCAGCAAATCTCGTAGGTTCAATGAAAGTGCCTTCAACAGACAGTATTCCATTTCACAGTATCCGCACAATCACAAACAGACAGGCAAAAGACAACACCATTGCCAAAGTACCAAGGTTCCAGTTATCGGAAATTCCTTTCGCATTCCAGTTGGATGATATCAAATCACTTTTCCTACAGGTTTGTTTCATTTTCGCTTACTTTTATTTGAACTTTTTTCTACTGGGCGATTCAAAATAACTTTGGGCGTTTGTGACTTTTTATTGATTTCTTTCGCAAATTCTTTTCTTTAAAAATTAATTGCATAGGAAAAAGGCTAACTTAGATATGAGAACATAATTACGAGCGACTTTAGTAAAATCGTGTTTCGCCTGATTCCTAAAATAGGCCTTCAATTAGATTCATATTCATGCACGTGTGATCTTCTAAACCATGTCTCTCTGCTAAAAAATCGAAACGAAGCATGCATTGTGTTAGAGCAGAAAATGAAAACATATTGTTATTCATTTTGTATCCCTACGGGACTATTCATTTAATTGTCATCGTTAAGAAGCAGACATCTCTTATAAAAAGGATACCTTTTCACCAAAATATCTATATCACAAAATCGCAAATATATATGAAGAAGTGACTTGCTTCCCTTTTCTGTTGGGATATTTTGACGCATAAAAGACAAGGCACTTGCGTAATCTCTCGACCACTATTTGATATGCTTTCAACATTTTCTAGATGACGGTAGTATTGAATACATCATTAATACCGCATGATCTTCGATTCTACTTACCTTTGTACACTGATATCATCTTTGAATCTCCAATTCTCCGTGATGGTGGTAAGTTTGATGACTTCTTCATTGTTGCATTTATTTGCCTAGGTCAATCTGTTTGCTTCAAGTAACCTAAGAAGCTGTGTTTACTTTTACCAGCTAGGTTTAAGTGTAAAAAAGAGGAAAATTGGGAGCACTTAAAATGTCCAGAGTGGGACTGGAGCGCACAATCAGAGACTATGTACGTCCAATGGTCTAACAACCGGGCTATCTGAGGGTACATTCTTCCAAGTCGCGCTTATTACTCCCACTGCCCACCTACTTTCCACACACGCAGGTGAAACAGAACCAGCAACTATTACTGCACATATACCCTGCTCCGAAGAGATAGGACTTCCTCGACATTAGAGAGAGGCTAGATAAGTGAAATGTTTTTGGAAGAAGGTAGGACTATTGAATTAATCCTACCTCCGCGTACTAATATTTTACAAGATACCTTCTGGTGATCGAAACTTCTTGTGGTCAAAAAATCTTTGGAAGAAGCAATGCCTTTTAATTGACAAACAATTGCAGATTTTATTGTGCTTGTAATGTTGTTTTATTCCCTACGATTGCGGAATTATAGATCGATTTTGAGAATTTATTGAGAAAGGTCTTTCACTCACTGACCAAAATGGAGTTGGAAGTCACAGCTTCCCTTTTTGAACTAACCGAATAGGAATTTGTGCTTGTAAAGTTTGATGATTACTTTGCTGAATCCCTATTTTTATTTCGTGACACGGTCTCTTTTAGGGTGTGTTTGATTGGTAATTTCAAACCTACCAAATTCTGAAACAGTAGACTTCGCAGAGACGGAAATATATTTCCCAATCAAACACAAAAATCTTTAAAACAGCAGGTTTCCGATTCACCACCAGGGTTTTGCTAATGAAAACGAGGAGGATCTCTCCAACGTCTGCCAAACCTTCTGACTTTTGAAGCAGAAGGTTCAGAAAGCCTGCCAAACCTACCAAACCTACCGTTTTCAGAATTTTGGGGTCGATCAAACGCGAATCCCGAGTCTACCAAGGCTACCGTTTTCAGAATTGGTACCAATCAAACACACCCTTAGTCTTTTAAATTTCACAGCAAATGATTTTAATAACCTAGACTGCCTCCATAATGAGTTCATTTTAGCCTAATACGCTTCTGTTTTACTCGTTAATCGTAGTGCTGATTCCTCATGATGACGTCGTGAAGCAACTTGCTGCCGATACTTTGTCAAACAGTTCCAGTGTTGGGGTGTATGGAGATACTTTTTCACCAGGAAAATTCTCAGAGATGTTCATGCTTCAACTGAAGGTAAGATTTATTCTTCTATTTTTGATATACTATCCCCCTTTCTCTAGATAACCACTTTTTGCATGCGGCATGAGTGAGATGGCCATCCGGGTGTCAGGGCATCTTATGTGGCTTGGTCTGTTTTTATCTGCGGCTTGGCTACTCAGCCGTAATTTTTTATTTGTAATCTTTAATCGCTTTGTACTGTTAAGTCAATCAAAGGTACGGATGCAATTGTTACACAATCTGTATTTGGTTTGTTTTATTTGCGGGTTGGCTACTCGGCCGTAAATTTTCTTTATAGTCTTTTATCACTTTATCCTGGCAAATCAAGCACAAGCACGGATACAATTGCTACACAATCTGTACTTGGTTTGTTTTTATTTGCGGCTTGGCTACTCGGCCGTAAACTTTCTTTATAATCTTTTATCACTTTGTCCTGGCAAATCAATCACAAGCACGGATGCAATTGTTACACAATCTGTACTTGGTTTGTTTTTATTTGCGGCTTGGCTACTCGGCCGTAAACTTTCTTTATAATCTTTTATCACTTTGTCCTGGCAAATCAATCAAAAGTACGGATGCAATTGTTACACAATCCGTACTTGGTTTGTTTTTATTTGCGGCTTGGCTACTCGGCCGTAAACTTTCTTTATAATCTTTTATCACTTTGTCCTGGCAAATCAATCACAAGCACGGATGCAATTGTTACACAATCTGCACTTGTTATTCTGCAGATGATTTTTAATCAAAGCTTTTAGTTGCATAATCTCCAGATTAATGTGCTTACCAGGTTTCTCAAATATACAGCCTGAAAGAGTTTTTATATCCAAAATAAAGACTTGAAATTTATACAGTGAAATATAAAAATATTAATTATTGATAAAGCACTAGATTAATTTACTAAACGTGTACTGGATCATCTCCCTTGGGATCTTTTGATGTTTAGAAATATGGCTGATTCCAAAGAAAGCGAATTTGAATAGCATCATCCAATCTTTAGCTTTGCACGTTTTGAATTATATATTTCTAATCAGGTGATTGTTTAGAGTCTTTAAATGTTTTGGTTTCACTTTAATGTTTCCCCAAAATATGTTTAGTGAAGTAAGATCGATTCTGTAGTTGACTCAAGTGAAAGGATCTGATTAATAGTGTGATTTCCTTATCCAAAATACGTATTTGTTGGTTCTTTTCCAAATAATGAAAGTATATCTCACATGGCTCAACATTAGTCTTAATGTCTTCAACTCATCATGTGATCTTTTCCCCACAAATGTTGATTAACTGGGATAGAATATTTTGTGTCTGCCTCGAACTTATCTGGTACACCTTGCAAAGAGTCCAAGTGCAAGTCTGCGAGCAAACCAAATTTACGTAAATTTATTTGGATAATACGATACCGACATACGATACGTTAGACTGATTACACTATCGTAGTTCTCGTTGTTGAAAGTGTAAAAAAGTGTATAAAAGTGTTGTTGTTGTTGTTGCGATAACTGGAACTTTGTGGTGATAGGTCTAATGATAGGTCTCTTTTGTAAAACTTGATATTCGATTAAGGTTTCGAATGTGAATAGCCGTTACAGCTTGCAAATTTGTGCATCTACCGGGTAAGTAAATAAAATTGATTTTAGGACGATAGTAAAACTTAAATCTGTCTTACATTAGCTTTCAAGTGAAAACCTCCACGAATGAAAATAGCTAGAGTTCTGCATGATAGTTTTGCGTTATCACAAATCTCACCTGACATCTAATGTAAGACAGACTTTAACCCACTTGACCGATTTCAAAGATTTTTATTCTCGATGAAATTCTCGATGAAAATCTCGCTAAGAATTATAAACAAAGTCTAGGTATCGATGTCAAATTTAACTTGGACCAAAGTTTTGGTTAAGTTTTTTTAGGCGTCTAGAAAAGGCTTGCCTGTGTTTGATCGTTTAGACGTGATTATTTCCAAGGGTAAATGTTGATGAATGCCGAAAATTTTCTCAACTCACGGTGTACATTAAAGGGAATCGACATAGTTAAAAGCTGGCCCGGGCCAAGTTAAAAATATAGTCTATTGTATTTAATACTGTTGGCACGTGCCGTTTGATTGTGTAGCTGAAGAAACAATGGGTGCGTGGGCGTTTTCGTAGCCTATTTATAGCGACCACTCAATATAGCTATGTCTATTCCCTTTAAACCATAGTCTAGTCCAAAAATTTTGTCGTTTTTTGTATTACTTTTGCTGCAAAATCAAAACCAGCGACGGCTCAATCAGAAGCTCTTGTAGACATTTTGAAGTTTCAGGTTTGAGAACAAAAAAATTAGTCCCTTGGAAATTTTCACTGGTTCTGCATTAATCAAATTTTCAAAAATAATCCTACGTGATCTGAAAGTTCAATGTCTCCTGATTTCAAATATGAAATCCATTTTCAGTAGAAATTGTTTCTGTAGTCTGAGAGAGTTTGTTGTTTTCTAGATGGAGGTAAGCAAGTTTGAAAAAGGCATTCAATGGCTAAGAGAATTGCTGTACAGCATTCAGTTCACAGAAGAGAGGCTGAAGATCGTCGGAACAAAGATTCTGAATGATATACCAAAGTAGGTATTGTTTAGAAATTAAGACCCTGTGCTCCCCATGATCCTTTGCACGCGTGCGAACCACCAAAACATCATATTGGCTGCAAACAACATATTTTGAACAAACTATAATGGGAACATAAATAGCGACAGGAAACAAGTTTTCCTAATCCTTCAATTACTTTCAGGAATGTCTCTTGTTTGAATTTAAAAGAGATGGCATAACAAAGTTCATTTGAAGATGGAAAAGATGGTGCTAGCCCAAAATCATTTTCATACAAAACGAAAATCAATGTGAGACTGCAAAGGATCATGGGGAGCACACGGTCTTTAAATTATTTGGAGATGTATAAAATTTTTGCAGACCTGCAAGAATTGTTTGCAAAATATCTGTTGACTCGGAAGGTTTAATTCATTTGAGATATCGTAACAAAAACACCTTTTTTAATGGCGACAGATCGAATATGTTTTTATTGCTTTTGGTAATTGCAAGGAAGAATCAACGCATCTGTTTTGGATTTGACAGATTTTTCATTTGCAAAACTGCTGGACAATTCATTAAAAAGATAAACAACAAAACAGTGCATGAAAATGAATTTCTGGCGACTAATAATCAACAAACTAGTGAAAATTAAGACATTATGTCTAATATTTTACATGAGAGGTACTTTTGATCATGTGTTTAGGCATTTTTCTCAGCTGTTCTGCAATAGCCGCTGATTTCAAGTGTTTGCGTGGACGCTTCCTTTGCAAAAAAATCAAATTATAGAAAATTCTTTTATCTCGTAGCTACGAAAATATTCTTTGAATAAGAAGCGAAGACTTACTTGCTGTTTTTCAATCAAAGGGACTTTAGGTCGTTTTCCAGCTAGGTACAAATTTCTACTGTGTGCGCCAAAAATATATTCACGTGTTTGAAAATTCATAGTGCCTAGAGTACTGTGTGGAATGGAATAAATCGAATTATGCTTGATAGACAACAGACCAAAATATTTTGTACGAGTTTTCTTGATTTTTTGTAAGCACTGAAAAGATAGATAAATTGGACTTCACAAAAATTACTTGGTTGCGGGATGAGGGAAAATGGGCCTAAAACCTTTGATCAAATTTTAAATAATCACCTCACCCAGAACAATACGAAAGTCCATTTCATAACTATTCTATGAGGCTCTTTACTTTATTTTGACACATGAAAACAATTTAAGAAGCCATTGAATTTCTTTTGCAGTGCAAAGAGAAGTGGAAAGAGAGTTGCACAAGCTTTGCTCCGTGATATCTACTACGTGAAAGGTTGGTTGTAAATATTAATTAAACTTTGGCAGCATAGGCGTCGAATCTAAAAAAATCTCGTGCTGTAAATGGTTATTCCATATTTCTTTGGTTTAACGCTTTGAATGAACTTGTAGCTGTTTTACTGTAATTCTACCGTGGTGACTATTGGTTCCTTGACTATTTTTAAACTTTCAACCCCTTTTTTATTACAACTAATGTTGTGGTTGTGACATCATCCAACGGCTAAATCGTAAACCAGAAAAGCGACAGACTTGTGCTTGCCACCATATTGTAGACCTTCATAAACCATGGCTTTCTTGCAATTTCTACCATTTTTCCTACATTAATTTTATAGTTATGATGGTTTCAATTTTTCAATCTTTGCATGAAGTCTTTCCATAAAAAGAAAATGCTGTAATTTTTTAAAATCATGATATAAAAAATAACCACTCAAAATTCAATTCAAACCATTTAATCCAAAGACAGATGTAACATCCATTTAAGCGATATTTTTCAAGAATTGATGCTTATGCTAGTTTTGTAGTTTGTGTTTGTTAGTTCATAATATGCAGGTATTACTATGCAAGAAAGTGGTTAGCAAGAGGCTGAGGGGAGCTGAAGTTCACGGGATCGATATTTTGAGAATTGCAGAGTGCTCAAGGTGAGTTATTTGAGACTTATTATACGTCCTGATATTTTCAGGCGTTCATCTCAATTGATTAGGTTACATACCATGACTGAAAACAGGCCACTTAAAGGCAATCTGTCCCGTCGATAATTCGCTTTATCGACGGGACAGACTGCAGAGTTATTCATGAGGCATTTATCGACGGGACAGGCTGCAGGCCCACGGGACAGACAGATGAAAGCAGAGTTATTCATGCATAATTTTTATGGCCATAAAGAATACGCATGAATAACGTTGCTCTCTTTAAATGAAGGAACTCAGAGTAAATTTGTGGAATATTCAATAGAGATCTTTTTTGATTATTTTTCATTCATCAAGGGGACAGACAGTCTTTAAAGAGGAGAGTAAAATCTCAGTCCTTTCATAGTTTCAGCGATTAATTCTTACCAATTACATAAAACATTGGGCTGTGTTGTGTAGCTTAGTGGTGCATTTGGTTGATGCTGCTCTTGAAATTGTCATTGAAGCTGCTGTTGTTGTTATTGTTTTCTATGGAAACTAATAACGTGAACAAATTAGTCAATCTTAGTTGCAATAAAGGCCCCTTCAGAATGAAACACGGTTTCAAGTTTATTTTCGAATAGTTGGTTGTTTTGACTTCAACTGGTGAAGCTCAGGATTGATTTGTACATTTTTACGAATGAACCGAAAGAAATCGAGGATACAGGATCGTTTAAAATGTCCATTTTTTTCTTGTGCATATATAACTAATAACTTCCTTAGATATATTTGCTTGTCGATGTTGAGTGTGTGTGGTGTCAGACAGATAAGGCGGACAAAAAATTAATACAAAAATTGAGGCATAAGGTCAGACTTGTGATACTCGAAATGTTTTTGCTTATAGATGTGTTCAAACATATATCTTTAAGGGCTTCTTAGTCTTTAGAATGAACTAAGTTTCTCAGAAAAAATCGCAAAAAACCAATCTTGTCGGACGGAAACCGATAGAATTTAATGAAATTAGGGAATTTTATATCTTGTTTCCTGGCTATGAAAAATGTTCGTGTTAAAGGATAAATCCGGAGTTTTTTTAAATTATGCCATCAAACAAGTTTACCTTCTGTTTAAATCAAGATTTCAACTTCTTTTTACCTTTTCGCGCTCTTAACTGCAGTCTTCAATAAAAAATTGGTAACGTAGGCCTAAACCAGCCTGATTTGGGGTGCCATTTTGTATTGTTGCACGACAAAAAGGCTAGCCACGATTCAAAGGCAGCATCGTGACGTCAGGATGCACCTCAAGCAATAGATCAGCCTCGGTCGGGTTGAATATGACGTCACAACGCACCGAATTTTGAGCAAGATGACGTCACTGCGCTCTAGCGACTGATTTGAATATCTAAATTTTTCAGAGAAAAGGCAAAGAGTGCTTGGAAAAAGTTCGATACACAATTCATAACAGTATAATCTTTCATTTTATCAAAAGTCATGCCAACCACGGATTTTTCCCTTTGAAGTCTCAAGCATCTTTTTGATTTATTCGCAACATCAAAGAAGCAATGCTATTTGAAAATTAATGAATTCAATTGGATAACTATTTCAAAACACGCCCTGTTGGTTGTGTGTAGTCCTGCAATTTTGTTTGAAAGTGAACGAGCAGTGATATGTAGCGCAGATTACGACTGCTTTAGGCGGCTTTTGCTATGCCTAGGACACCAAAGTCCAAGTATATGATACCACTTAAATGCGTGGTAAAAACCACCATAACTTTGACAGGAAAGAGACAGATAAACACGCATAATGAATAGTGTACTGTGTAATTCTCTGTTTTTTGATAAGGTCGCTGTAACTCTCAAGACAAGATTAAGCTAATCTACTGTACTCTATTGATCTGTTAAGTCTAAATACAGTTACTCGCAGCTTTAAACTCAGTTTAGCTGTGAAGATTAGCACTTCAATCAAGGTCACTTAGTGTTGCCGATCGTTTCTCTGCCTCGCTTCGGCGCCGCCTCTTAGCAACGAGAAGGTAGAGCTCAGAATCTCCTTTGTCGTCGCTGTCGATCATCTTTTTGATCCATTCCAAGTGCTTTAGAACTCTCTCTTTTAAAATGGTGGCTCTGCTCTTTGCTGGTTCACTCTGTCGTTCATCTTCTAATTCCCAGGCACTGCCGCTTGTCTTTCGCTTTTCGCTTCGCCCTACTCTTAAAAATGCGAGTGTTTCATGTAGAACAAGTGTAGTTACCAAGACGATCAATAATATCTTTGTGGATCCTGCCATTTTCTGCAATCAAGAGAGATAAAGCGTTAGACTGACTACATGTGCCTCAGTTTATCGCATTGAATTGAATTATGATTATGGCTTCAAACCGAAAAAAATACGAGAGAAAATAAAAAATCAGATGAACAAAATTTACGAAAACAAGGAATCATGTTGTAAGTCTAATAAAGCGTATCAAATTTGACTGTATGAACATTTAGATATTTTTTATGTGGTAGCTTCACGGTAGCGTCAATTGTCACCTCTCAAGCAGACCTCATCCATTCATGAGCTAAACTAAAAAATTAGCCTCCTCTCCGTATAGAATGTGTGCTCATTCTCCTCAACCGGCTCCAGTATTTCCATCGAATTTGGGAGGCACTTCTATAGCATAGTTGCTCTGACAGACTCCTCTCCTGCAATCATTCATTCATTCATTTATTCATTCATTCATTCATTTATTCATTTACTCATTTATTCATTTATTCATTTATTCATTTATTCATTTATTCATTCATTCATTCATTCATTTATTCATTTATTCATTTATTCATTTACTCATTTATTCATTTATTCATTTATTCATTTATTCATTTATTCATTCATTCATTCATTCATTTATTCATTTATTCATTTATTCATTTATTCATTTATTCATTTATTCATTTATTCATTTATTCATTTATTCATTTCTAATAATTTAACTACGGTAGGCTCAACCGAGACTTTGAAAAGTGCCTCTAAGAGGACGTTGGAAAGTGTCTCTAGCAAAAGGATCTCGANTCGAGAAATAGTTTGTGTTATCTATTGTTTTCGAATAGCCAATCAAATTGCAGAACGGCCACTTGTATCCCAGAGTAGAGGTAGAGCAACGAACTCACTCTGGGGACGAGATTGGTCTTCTCTACTTCTGCGATCCCAGCGCTTGGCGCTAAAACGTGCAACTTCGCCTTCACCAAACCACCGTAAGTGTCAAAACACGAGAAAATAATATTCTAAAAGAGCGAAGAAAAACAAAGCCTTTTTAGCTGTTGTGTGAACAAGATAACATGTGCCCTTGATTTGGATGCGAGGAGCAAGTAGACTCATTATTTTCGTGTTGTTTCGCTCCCCTGAACTAATATGTCGCTACAACTACAAGCGAAACTCACTGAAGCGACAACAGCAACACAATTCAATTCAAGGAGCAAAAGTGAAGGGACTTAAATCATGAGTCTAAGGAGCAAGGGCTTATTTCGTAACAGTCGCATGCGTTGCTTTGATTTTCAGGCCGGCACAGCAAGGGTGAATTTGGTAAGACAACAGATTCAGCTCTCCGAATCACAAAGCGAGTTACCAAATCTGATATGTGCTTCTGAAACGTGGTAATATAATTTATAAAAATATTTAGCCGCGGTAGGATTAGTTTCTTATAAAGGATTTTCTTATGCAATATAATCGTGTACTCTAGGCAGGTGGACACACAGGCAGATCATAGCAATTATATTGAGATTTTATGAAACGTCGCTGCGTCAATCATGACACTATGTTACTTCTTCTCGAGTGTGGATGTGAGGGTTTTCTTTATCTATCATTTTTAACACTTTCATCATGGTGGTATTTTAAGCGTATCCCATTCATTTCGGCGCCAGTTTGCGAAGAGACTCTGCAGTCGTAATCTTTCCTGATTCGAGTAATTTTGACTGACGATACAATTCAATTTACGATTTAATATGAATTGAAATTAAACGGTTTATTAATCGAGATAAAAGAGCAAACCGGAAAATAATAACCAAGATGTCCTAGAAAACATGGCATATGGAACCCTAGTATTGATTATTTGATGTCAGAGATTATTAAATAAGAGACAGACGAATTCTTATCAGCAGAAGTGCCGTCAGTTGACTATATGAAACCCAATTTTGCATTTTTGCTGTACGTAGGTTGAAAATGAGCTAATTTTAAGTAAAGCTCTGAATCTCTTGAAATGAATGAAGAGATTTATATGCGTTTCTCCCAGTATTAATCCTTGTTTTTGATGAGATTTATCTGAGCAATTTAAAAGCGAATTTCGGCTCTAGAGGNGTTTATTATCGAGATAAAAGAGCAAACCGGAAAATAATAACCAGGATGTCCTAGAAAACATGGCATATGGAACCCTAGTATTGATTATTTGATGTCAGAGATTATTAAATAAGAGACAGACGAATTCTTATCAGCAGAAGTGCCGTCAGTTGACTATATGAAACCCAATTTTGCATTTTTGCTGTACGTAGGTTGAAAATGAGCTAATTTTAAGTAAAGCTCTGAATCTCTTGAAATGAATGAAGAGATTTATATGCGTTTCTCCCAGTATTAATCCTTGTTTTTGATGAGATTTCTCTGAGCAATGTAAAAGCGAATTTCGGCTCTAGAGGAAATTTTCTGCCAAGCATCTCAGTCAAACATAAGTATCAAGTAATATGTAGAAAGACATGCAAATACACTGCCTACTGTGGATGTTAAACTAGACTTGAAGAAGAATATGTAAAGAATCATGTTTTATTCTTCTCCCATCACATTTATTCTTGTTCTATTTCTTTCTTTATTGGCTCTGCATTTTCAAAATACTTTTCTACTACAAGTCTGCTGTTTGAAATTTGCAAAAGACATATGCTATTTCAAGTTGGTTGAAATAGACTGTTTGTCGTAGAGGACTTTAACGAATGTCGGATTTACTATGTTTGAATAGTAGATCTTCGTATTTACTGCCCTGTGATGTAGAGTTGTTTTTAGCATCAAGATAATATTTAGAGCACTGCTTTGGTCTATCTAACTTGTATAGCTGGTTTTCTGGTTGATCTTATCGTGGCTAAAATTGTATTCATAATGCAGTTGGGTGTCTGAGGTAAAAACATTATTGATTCTGTATCAAAATATGTGATGGTTTTGTTTAAACGAACATATGATGAATATGTGATGAATATATGATGAATGGAGTTAAAGGTAGAATAAACAGTAAGACAATAGACAATAGCCTTCAGTAAGACAATAGCCTTCTTTTGTTCTATTTTTAGACTAGATCGCTATATCTCCGTTCATTTACTTTAAAGCATAGCTAACAACGGGAATGGATTGAAGTAATTACCACCTCTGTTTTGTTGTATATATCGTGGAAGACAATTAATCCACTAACGAATTACTCCAATAATCTAGGAATTGTATAGACGTTTTTGGAAGTTAATTTCAACTCAAGGCAAAGGCTACATATCCCAGCACAGCCAGAAAGCTACACCACCCGCACCCCCGTACCTATTTTGGTGCAAATATGCGTACACAACGATTCCATGCGTTGCTGAAAGCAATGCACGCTTTGGGTTTTAGCTCCACATTGCATGGAAGTGAAGGCTGTATTTCAAAAGAAATGACGTATTTCCGAGAAGGTCTATTGCGTTAGCTTCTAAATTTAGAGTCCTACAAGGCAAAGTCGTGAACTGTTTCAAAATATTTTTCATACGATTGAATACAAGTTGGTGGTTTTTGCAATGTTTTGCAAAACAGCTGAGATTTCCTAAGATGTTGTTTTCGACACCTGTTAGCCGTTAAAATTGGCCAGATGTTATGCTAGATAGAACTAAAATTTCATTGCATACACATTTGCCCATGACAGCAGATTTTCAAAAACATTCTAGTTCGGAAACCATTCTTTGAAGAACTCTTTGAAAAGTTAAAGATAAATTATATGATAAATATACGGTTATTAATAACCAAAATATCATTTTGAGTTCATATTTTTAAACTGAAGAGCAAATAAGATTTATTACCAACTAAAACATTATTAAAGACAGGCAAAAACACTATTTAAAAGAAAGAAAAAAATAAAGCAACAAAAATCAATATATGAACGGTAAAACATTGTTTAAGTTCACCGACAAGATTTTCTTCGATGTATGAATGGAAGAGATTTATGCTTGATGCTTGAAGAGTGTAGGTGTAGTACAAAACATCGCATTGTTGGCAAAATGCTTGTGCCCTATATGTTGACAGAAGCTATAGTACATCAGCTAAGTTAAGAAGTTGCATGGGATAGCAAGGGTAAAATTTTTGCAGCAAAAGATGCAGGTTTCTGAAAATACAAAGCGATTTGCCTTTCTAAAGAATAGATTTCATACTTCTGAATGCATGAGATCAAATCAATATAAACAGAGAGAGTAAAACATCATTGTTGGCTGCGCAGAAGGTGTGTAATCTATTTGTGAGGCTACCATATTGCTTTGTCTTAATCAGACCTGCATTCATTGTTTTACAAATTCGCCATTGCTGCACGGGATAGAAACTGTATTCGAGAGTCGAAGTTTGCGATTTCACAGTGTGTTCCAAACCAAGACCCCGTTTACACTGCATCGGTATAGTTTTTAAGTTTTGATCCGTTTCAAAGTTGTTACGGTTGAAGATCGTTCACACTGCTCCGGAACAAAATTATTCTATTGATAGAAGGAACAAAAGTGTTACGGATCAGCAGGAACAGTATAAACGGGAGGCTGATCCCCTACACTTTATTTACATATCTAAAGTTGTACTGGTACAGTTTTGATCCGTTTCAAAGTTGTTACGGTTGAAGATCGTTCACACTGCTCCGGAACAAAATTGTTCTATTGATAGAAGGAACAGTATAAACGGGAGGCTGATCCGCTACACTTTATTTACATATCTAAAGTTGTACTGGTACAGTTTTGATCCGTTGCAAAGCTATTACGGTCCAAGAGCGTTTATGCTGCTTCACAACGAAAGTTTTCTATAGATAGAAGGAATAAAAGTGCTGTGGATCTACAGGAACAGTGTAAACGGGAGGCTGGTCCGTTACACTTTAGTTACATATCTAAAGTTGTACTGGTACAGTTTTGATCCGCTGCAAAGCTATTACGGTTCAAGAGCGTTTATGCTGCTTCACAACAAAAGTTTTCTATAGATAGAAGGAACAAAAGTGCTGTGGATCTACAGGAACAGTGTAAACGGGAGGCTGGTCCGCTACACTCCAGTTACATATCTAAAGTTGTACTGTTACAGTTTTGATCCGTTGCAAAGCTATTACGGTTCAAAGAGCGTTTATGCTGCTTCACAACAAAAGTTTTCTATAGATAGAAGGAACAAAAGTGCTGTGGATCTACAGGAACAGTGTAAACGGGAGGCTGATCCGGTACACTTCAGCTACATATCTAAAGTTGTACTGTTACAGTTTTGATCCGTTACAAAGTTGTTACGGTTCAAGAGCGTTTATGCTGCTTCACAACAAAAGTTTTCTATAGATAGAAGGAACAAAAGTGCTGTGGATCTACAGGAACAGTGTAAACGGGAGGCTGATCCGCTACACTTCTGTTACAGATCCAAGGTTGTACCGCTACAGTGTAAACGGGGTCGAAGTGACCGATAGAAAAGCAAATCCTGATAACTTCAAGAACTTGCAATATCTTATAAATTGATTTGACTATACGTGCACGAAAAAAAACATTGAAAGCAATTATGAAGATCAGTAACGTGATCCAATTTTGATGATTTTTCCAAAAGTATTAGTTTTTTGGGTCACCCGCTAAAGTTTCCGTACATAAATTCACAATGTGATTTCCTATTTGCTGCGAAAATGCTCCTAATCTATTATAACAATTTGTAAATTTAGATAGCCAACTGTAGCCGTTTAAATCCTGATAAACAAATATTGAGACTCTTGTGGAAATTAATTTTAGCAAAAAGCGTGCGGCAAACCTAACAGTCTGGTTTTACGGAAATTGAAATTTATATTATAATTGGTTGGACCGGGTGAGAAAAAGAGTTTCAATGGTTCCGGAATATCAGATCTTGAATAGACAATAACGCTAAAGATGGCGGCTCCAAAGACTCCATTGTGTCTTGCTGCAAAGCATGCTGGTAAAAAGCTCCCTGACTACCACCTAACGACTTAAAATTTCGGTCTGCTGTTTGGACTGGCTAGCTTCAATTCGAATCGACCTTGAATTCGAATGCAACATTCGTTCGAAAGAAAACATTTCCAAAGCAGAAAAAGAAAAGTCTTGATTCGATTGAAGTTTTAATTAAAGATTCGCGTTCGAATTACAAAATTGTCCTATTTGTTTACATTGATTCCTTGTTCCAGACTTTATACACAGCTAGCTAATCGAAACGGCAGACCAAAATGTTTATGTCGTTTAGGTGGTCGTCAGGGAGCTTTTTACCAGCATGCTTTGCGCGGCCGCCATCTTTAGCGTTATTGTCTATTTTCTTTCAATTTCGAGGAGTCATTTATTATTTTTTAAAGTAGAAAGGCACAATATACCTGGTGTCCCAGAGTGATGTATCGGCGTGATGACCGATTTCAATAAATGGCCAATCGTTTTGAAGCAGAAAGACTAACTTAGATGTAGAACTTTATTGCACTAAAATCAGTCATGCCGTTCTAGAGTTGTGGGTTATTTTGTCTGGGAGTTATTTTTTTAACATGCTTCAAAGAGGACTATGAAGCATAATAACGTAACAAATAACAAGGTCGCTGTCGAAAGATCTTCTGCTTAGCAAGGGACAAATCACTTCTCAAAATAGTGTATGTACTTTTTATGATTTTTCCGTGATTTTTTGGTGATCTTGTGATTCTTTCGTGATTTTCATGATTTTCATGATTTTTGTATTTTGCGATTTTTCTGTGATTTTTCGAGATGTTTGCGATTTTTACGATCCTTCTGTGAGATTTTGTGTGATTTCAATGAAGGTGTACGAACAACATGAACGATTTGCCCCTCGCTGCTTAATCCCACGCTTTAGACGGGACTTGCTTGTTTGCTACAACATAGGTGGGCTGTGTCGGTATATTTCCTTGCAGTTGATTCTGTTTTTTTTTGCGAAGCGGAAAGATAACAAGAAAATTAAATGGTGTCCTAGTAGCTGTGTGTAGGTGTGCTCAATGCCGCAACGCCAGATTCGTTGTTGACAAACCAAACAATGTGAATCGTAAACACGATTTTGTAAGCGCTATCTGGTAATTTGAAAGCTCGGCGAGAAAAATATTTTCGAATCTTTCTCTTGTCGTTATTGTTTTCGATTTCAAGCTCTTGGAAAACATTTTCAGAAAATCGCTCATAATTTCGGAGCAAATGATCAAATTTAGACGAAATGAACTCTCGAATGTATGTGAAGCTCTTGGCTATTTATTCAACATGGCATTTACCAATTTAATTAGACTAACCAACACAAAGGAACTGCGTGTGAAACAGTTTACATATTTTACTCAATGGCGTTACCATACTTTTTAGCTACGTCATTTTATTTTTTTAATTAAAGGGAATGCGCAAGGGTAAATAGAGTTGTCTATAAATAGAAAAAAGAAAACACTTAGACACAGCATTGTTTCTTTGGCTATCCATTTTTCACGGCGCGTGTGCAACTTCGATTTGAATGGGACATTTTCAGATTATTTTGCTCTTTGCAAATGCAAGCTTTTAACCTTGCACAAACCCTTTAACTATGATTTTGTTTCAGTTTCATAAGGATTCCTCTAGTTTCCAAGTCTAGTTCGAGTTACCTTACGCTCATCTTTTTTAAATAAAAAGCTTGGCTCTGGTCTTCGTAGTGGGGTTTCTTAATTTTGGTTCCTTGTAGAGCTTCTTAATTTATCATAAAATTTAGTTTCATTATTTATCAAAATTGATCGAGGGCAGCTTTTTGAATCAACAGTTACAAGGAAGAACAAAATCGTACAAAATTACACTTTTTAGTTTTCTTTCAGTCATAATTTAAAGCTGTTTTTTTTGTTAGATTCAGTCACTCCAGATTTAAACAAGAAAGAACAAAATCATGCAAAATTACACTTTATGAAAGTCTGTCTCAAATTAGATGTGAGATTTGCGATAACGCAAAATTACTCATGCAAAACACTGCAATTTTTGTTATTGACGGGTATTTTCACGTGACATCTAATTTTAGACTGACTATAGTTTAATTTTAGTCACAATTCAAGCTGTTTTTTTTTGTTAGATTTAATCACTCCAGATTTAAACTAAAAGTATGTTTCAAAATAGATACCAGGCTTGGAAGTTCGCGAATCAAAACAATTAACAAATTTTGCAGGAGTTATTTCGATTGATCGCGAATCTCACGTGACGACACACTTCATGCCAGAAGTAAGTAAAGTCTATCTCAAATTGATTTCAGGTGGGCTTTGCGATGAAGCAAATTTACTCAAGCAAACCATTTAAATTTTTTTCATTTGTGGACATTTTCACCCGACACCCAACCCGAAACAGACCCTATGAATCTCAGGAAAAAACACGAAAATAGGGAAGAAATCACATGACAACGGGTTTTACATCATAGATATTGGAGTTTTAGCAATGATATTAAAAATGTTTATCTTCTGCGTGCAGGCAAAATAACCTATTTGTGTCGTGTCAATGTAGAAGCTTGATGTCTTTTCCTGCTGTGAATGGCACAGTAGAAAGTATTCTTTTGTGTTTTAATTGTTTTAATGGTGATATAAAAAAAGAAGAAGCTTGATTCTCAGAACGGTTTCAGATTTTCGACAAGAGCGCAACCAAAGTAGTGGTTGCAATTCGAAAGTTTGGTGCCCTCAGAATTCGTATATTCAAAAAGAATTATAAATATAAAATGTGTATTATTTTCTTTCCAAAAGAGTTTGTTATAGCAGTCTTAATAAAATTGAAGCTCTAAAATCAAGGTCACGACAAAAACATGTTTAAGCATCCCTTTGCAGAAGGATTGGTTACCTCCGTGCTGAAATGTCCACAGTTTCAAGCCCTGTTCATTGATTCTGTTTTCGCGCATAGAATTCCTTTGAGCTTTAAATGCTTAGCATTCTAAATATAATTCCAAACCTCTAAAATTAAGTCAAGGCGGAGACATTTTTCTCTAATAAGAGCTTCTCTTCTCAAAGAAGTCAGCTAAATTCGTCGCTTATCCAGTTCATGCCTTTTCTAGTAACCCATTTCTCTTACCTGAAATATTACAGTCCGTCGTTTAGTTGCCACAAAATTTCAGCTTCTCTAGCTGCAGTGAGCTAAGAATATGTATACGTTTGAGTGTGAGTATTCTTGTCTTGAAGCACCTTTGATATGTATTGTACTTTGAGTTTACACGTCTTCTCGTTAAGCGTCTTGGTCAATGTGACTGCTACCATCTCTTGCTGGAGATCTTTTATAAGGCTAGCGAAGCCGCAGTAAATCCCATTCAAACTCGCTTATCATTATTAATGCAATAGAGAGTACTGGGCGAGAATTATCACTCGGGCACGCACCCTTCGATGCTCGGGGGGGGGGGTATACCACGACCTGTTAATTGACGGGGACAAGCCATTTTGTGTGAGAAAATGGTACCCATCTTTTTTTATATCCTCATAAAGATTTAGAGAAACATATATAAAGTTACAAGATGATACCACAAGGAGCATGGAAATACAGAGCAACCCTGTGGCCATTCATGTACAATGAACATAGAAATGTAGATATCTACAAAAACAATTTTACAAATAAACGAGAAAGAAAATATTAGAGGAGAGAGAGGAAATTGTACAAGTTGTAGTTACCGATTTATTCAAAACGTTCAGAGGTCTGGATATATTTTAGCGTTGCTGTAAGAATTTTGCGATTGAATCATTAAATTTCGATAACTGTTCATGGCCATAGAGGATGATTTTTAGCAACTCTTCATTTTAAAAGATTTAGCAACTCTTCGTTTGTTCACAAACATTCGAAAATTTGAGGGTCATAATTCTGAAAAATTGATGAAAATTTGAGCCATAATTGCACGAATAATTATTAAAAAATTCTTGTGATTCTTTTATTTTTTTTCTCTTTAATTTTAAAAAAGTTCTCTGGAACAACACCCATAATTCGCCAAAATATCTGAAAACGATACCCATGGTTCTTCAATTTTTGGGGGGATATCCCTAACGAATGCCACGTTCCCGTATCACTAACATACCAAGATACCCCCTGAACTTCGATACGAAAAAAAACATAGGCTTAGTCATCAATTGATTTACGGAATTTGCAAGAAAAATTCGGCTTGTGGGGAAAATCACCAAGTATCGTCGAAAGCTTTATCGTCAAATGTTTTTTAATCATCTCGTTAATTGTTAACGTTGGTATCAAATTTCTGTTTTGATTTGCGTAGATTTTGAAATCGCACGTCAAAAGCGACATCGACTGATATGTCAAATTACCTCGTTTTTCCCGCGATAATTTTAGGACAAATTTTCGGACATTGTCGGAAACACATCTCAGAGTTAACTCCTTTCATCGGGCTAGTAACAGATGCTTCTAAGGAATAGTTATAAATCCATCTTGTTGACACTTCTATGCTTGAAATTGTTTGTGATAGAATGTCGTACATTCTTCGGGTGAATCAAAAAAGTTACCAAAGTTAAAAATCTTACCGGATGAGCACAGGGTTCAAATCTTTAAAAGATGTAGGTGGGTGTAAAATTCTTTTACCTTTTTCTTTGACTTGAATGGCTTGAAAGGAACGAACGGTGGTGATTTGCTGTAATTCTACCGTGGAAATCGTTTGATATCTTGATTATTTTCAGAATGGGGGCGTTTTCCTATTGTTGAAAGAATTCATGTAAAATTTTGAAAAGATTGTAATCATCATAAATCCTAAGTTAATAGAGGAAAAATGATACAACCTTCAAGAAAACCATAGTTTATGAAGGTCTACAATATGATGGCAAGCAAAAATCTGTCGCTCTTCTGGTTTACGATTTATAAATTTGATGACGTCACAGCCTCAAATATAATAAATGCTACCATTTACAAAAGAAAATAATCAAGATATCAAAAACTTTCCGCTTTAGAATTTTCAATTCAAAGAAAAAAGTAATAGAATTTTACACCGCCTTTTTTAAAGATTTGAACTCCATGTTTACCGGATGAGTAAAAAAATGGTTTCGGTACTGGAAAAGTCACATTTTTCATTTCATTTCATTTCATTTCATTTCATTTCATTTTCAATTTTTTAGGCATGGTAGCCCCTCAGTTAGAGAAAAACTGATTTACAGGGGGCCATGCAATAAAAATACTAAAACTAAACTAAGGTATTACAATCTAATTAAAATAATATCAATAAAAGTAAAATTAAAAGAATTCATTGCATAAAGCATCTTTACTTATGCTTTGTGGGATTTCATCAACCCTTCCCGGAATTTCTTTAGAGTAGGTGCTCCTTTTAATTCATCATTTAACCCATTCCAGAGACTGGCCCCTCTGAATGAAAAACATCTTTGACCAGCTGATGTCCTTAACATTGGAGTCCTAAGGTTTATATTAGAATTCCTCAGTACGCGAGAGGTTGTTTCGTTCACTCTATTGAACATGTCGCTCATATAGGACGGCGCATCACCGTTTAGGGATTTGAAAACCATTTTACACCACAGAAATTCGAAACTTTAAGAATGTTGAAAATTTCTTTTGAGATATTACATTAAAGATCAAATTTAGAGGTATTAATTCTTAAGCTTTGTCCGCTGCCTTGCTTGGAATCATGCACCAGAAATGAACAGCAAGTCTTCGTTTTTGCTTATGGAAATTTCTTTAAATGGCTCATTATGCCAGTAAGTAGTCTCGTGATCATGTGTGAATTGACAGTAAATGGGAAATCGCAAAATTAAGGCTCTTCGGCAAAATTTACTTTTTCTAACCTATGGCTCAAAGTATGGTTTACTGTAATAGCCATTTGCACTATCTTTGTAAAGATTTGAAGCCTACGCTCTCCTTGATCCTCCTTTATCCTGTAATCTTCCATCGACAAACAAATGTTCTTAACGGTTTTATTTCCCTTAAAACTCATAATTCTGGCAAGCCTCATGAGTAAAGATTTCAATTATCTTTAAATCAGGTATAATTTTCGAAATTGCTACCTTCGTCAGTTGCAGTTTTATTGGCGTCAAAGTTGCCAAATGTCGTAATGTCGTAAGCACCTTCGTTAAAATTTAATAAGTAATACCCAGTGATCACTCGTCGACATCTTTATGGTAACGAAATTACTGTTTTTTTAGGGGATGATGAACGATTCTAATGAGCTTTTAGCCTTCTTATTCAACTTTATGCTGTAGCCTACAATATTTCTCGACCATAAGAGATTCCAAATAATAACTTTGGTAGCAGAAGAAAATCAGGGATAAGCTATGAATCAGACACTCAAATTTTGTGGCAAACCCATTCTTCGTGAAAATTTATTTATCTGATTAAAGTTGCGACATTTACTGAGCCTTGCCCTATGACTTAGCGATTATTTTTGTGAATCGTGCTGATCTGCTTTTATATGGTGTATACACGTATTTTTTTATAAGAAAACGCTTATCAGAACTCAACTCTCAGATCGCCAAAAAATTAAGAAACTCCAGTACTGGGAACAAATTAGTTATTTACTATTTATTTCAGTCAAGGAAAGCCTTCGCATATTTTTACACTATGTTCACTTGTTTCCTGTATCATAGTACTTGGAAGGCACTTGAGTAATGTCTAAACAATGAAAAGGCTTCAATAAATTCACGAGGGCACAGGAAGTAAACACGAGCATTGTTATGGAAGTCGTAAGAAACTCGTAAGAAACTCCGAGTACTGAAAATCTAATAATTCTAAGAAACTTATTACTTTCAGTACTGGCTCAAATTCTTAGTTTCTTATAAAAAAATATAGCTGTAAAGTTTTAGGTATCTACAGCGTGTCCCAAAACACTTGTCTCCTGTTTGTACGGCTGCTGTGTAGGAGCTGTGATTTCAGTTGTCTTGTTTTTAATACTATGTTATAGGAAAGGCTTCAACTTAGAGTTTGAGACTTTGTTTGAATCAATCTGACAAGTGGTTGCTGATTTATGGCACAAGAAAGTCAAAATAACTGGTTGCTTCAAAACCAGCAGTTCCTTTGTTCTCCAACAATGTTAAAATCAAGTAGATCTTGCAAGAAAGGATCTTACAATTGTATTTGAATTTTTTCAAGATTTGAAAAAGTGTTGATGGTGTTGTGTTGTAAACAAACGAGGAGATGTCGTTTCCTTTAAATGTTGCTGAGAAATGAATGACCGATTTATTTTTAGGCAAACTTTAAGAGGTATTCATTCTTCAACCTCACCGATCAATATATCAAAACGTGGAGTTGCTCCTCGGCTAGGTACACACAGAAGCAGACGTTTCTCTACAAAAATGATTTCTGGGAATTAGGTGTGAGTCTCGTGCAGTTGTTCTTGTCACTCAGTGTGGCCTTTTTTCTTCTAAAACTCATCCACCAGTTTTCTGTTCCCACACAATGATACTAAGTAAAATTTTCCCCGTTTTCAGTGCAATTTTTAAGCGACCGCCGAATCGATCGGTTAACTTTCGGCACAGTGAAATCGCTAAATAGCAGCAAGTTGTGGAAAACAGCCGATAAAACTGCTTAATTACCGGCACTTGGATGAAAGAATATTTTTTTCTGATTTTATGCCCAAATTAGCCGAATATGTTTCGATCAAATATCGAGAAAAATGATATCTTTTTAGCCGATATTAGGCTGTTCCTCGCTGAACAGCCGAATTCGCTTGATAAATAGTTGATGTCCAAAGCTGCAATATCCGAATATTTAAATTGGAGATAAAATTTGCTTTCGGTAGAATTCTGCTAAAAAACAATCGATCAATTCGGACGATCCCTAAGTTATTTGTGTGTTGTGCAATCGTTCTCTTGGATATAAATGGCGCAATAACTCACGATTTTGTTTGAGCGGATAATTTAAGCTAACTTTCTGTTTTCAATATTCTTATTAGTAAGCCACGTAATGAGAATCGCATAGTCTATTTTGACTGCACCCTAAATTATTCCGCATATGTTAGATCATTTAATGTGCAAATCAGAATTATCCTTTCTCTGTAATCGCATATTTTAATTGAAAATTGATGAACTTTAGCGCCGTTTAAAAACTTCAGCTGCAAATTTTGTCTTTGAGATCTATTTTGATTCATTTCCTTGACAAGATTGAAGCAAAATTTAACTTAGCAGTTCAATAAGTTTTCGTTGATAATTGAGATTCATAGACATGTATTTTCTTCTTGGTGGAAACCGCAGAATTGTGGCCTGACTTCCTTTCAAAGTGTTTTTTATACCTAATGTCTGCAGAAGGAAATGCATATTTCATCGAACGTATCAATGGCCAAATAGAGTTTCGAAACTTGAAATATCACCAAAAGTAGATTTCACCTAGACTCATTACATATTTCTCAGTATCGCTCTTTGAATTGGATAGTGAAAATGAAAAAATCAGATTAAAACTATCGAACGAATACAAGGAATGACGTTGTAAGTCTAGATTTCACCAACAACCGAAAACTGATTTACTTGTGCAACTTTGTCATAAGCAAGAGACTGCTACTTATTCCTAAATTGACCAAGTAATTTCTAGATATGTTGCATGTTTGAAAAGTTTTGAAAGTCTGATAAAGTCGTATTTTTTTAACGAATTCTCAAATGCGACATTTTCATAGGAAACTTAAGAAAAAATGACCAATTTTCGAAAAATTTGACTTCTAATAAACAGATACAACGTAAGACCCACGGGGAGTTCTTGACTAAATTTCTGGCAGTAGCATTTTCAAAAGGGCGCCCTTGCCTAGACCAGATTTTTCACACAATAAGGTACCCTGTCCTTCAATTTTTGTGAAAATTGTACTGTTGCCTAGACTAAAAATCCGATATTCAGAGAAACGATACGCTTGGCTAGTCTAAAATTGCAGAAAATATACTCTTTGCTAGACTAAACCGAAAAAGTATACTCTTGGCTCGACTAGAACCTCAAAAAGTATGCCCCTGAGAGTGGCTTATCCCTATATACCCTTACTGTGGGAGAAACCCCATCTCTCCTCCTCCCCCCCCCGTGGTCAGACAATGCTACTAAACTGGACATTTCCCTAATACTACTCTCGAACTGACGCACCAAAATTGTGGTTCAGCAGGAGTTACTAGTGTGGAAAGAAGCTACGAAAGATTGCTCGTTCGTCCATGAGTGTCATACTACAAGATAATGTTCATGACCTCCACTATTATTTAGCCTGAGATCAGGCTTACTGTGTCACGAAGACAAAGAGCCTGATTTCGGGCTAGCTATTATTGTACTACAACCAACTATGACGAAATTTGATGTTCTCCCCATAGTCTATGTTTGGTTGGGGTAACCAGTTCAAATCCATCGAGTCCTGCTGTGTAAGGTTTTTAGTCACAGCTAATCCAGTATGGAGTGACGAAGACCATTTGCGCAATCACTCTTATATTTAGAATTGTTTTAAAATTTAATTTGATTATATTTGGAACGTTTAAAAACCCAGCAGCTGTCCTTTATAATTTTTACGAAAATTATCAGATGACCCGAAATTCTTCACACATGAATGACTACATTCTTTAGAACTTAAGTGTACAAAATGTAAAACGTAAATGTACCGAACATTTTTTGTCTTAATTCATGACTCGTTGACTCGTTAGCTCCGTCGAAAAATTACTTGCTTTAAACATTGGAACATTCTATTGAGCATCCACTGAACATTTCGCAGATCATTCAGTATTATGATTAATATTATTATTATGATTAATATTATTATTATTATTCATATTCTTATTATTATTATTATTATTATTATTATTATTATTATTATTATTATTATTATTATTATTATTATTATTATTATTATTATTATTATTATTTTTATTATCAAATTATTTACGGTTGGTACAATATATAATAATAAAACTAATTCAAACCAACTATTTACATACAAAGAAAAATTACAAAAAGTTCATTTGTGATCCTCACTATCAACTATTTTTTCTAACTGCAGATCTTGCATTTGCAATTTTGCCCATTCCATTCTTTGGTCATCCTTTAAACTCACCCCTTTAAACTGGAAAGTTCACTGAACCTTTCACTAAACATTTTACTGAACATACTCTGAACATTTAACTGAACACTTCTCTGAGCATTTCATTGAACATTTCACTAAATGTTTCACTAAATATTCAGTTGAAATTTTTGGGAA
>REGM01000005.1:2299099-2343080 GCA_004194415.1 Aurelia aurita
GCAAATTTATTCCGGCTTCAAACAGTGAACAAGTGACAAAGCATGCAATACGTAAATATATCCGGAGCCGAATTATCAGCTATGGCCAAATAGTTATCCGTGATTTGCCTGAAAATCTGCATAATCAGTTAAGAACTACCTCAGTTGAGGCTTCTAAACAGTGTGGAGACAAGCGACGGCGAGCATGCTTTTGTGCAGATGTGGCAAATTCTACAAGATGTAGATATATTCCGGAGCAGCTGCATGATCAAAACTATAGCTAAAAGATTGCGAAATTTTGTCAGTTAGCTTCCTAAAAAGTGTGCAAATGAGTTTATAATCTCTGAAGGTGAGGATTTAAACAAAAAGGACATATGAGCAACTATCAACATGCTATGTACGGAAAGAGATTTTTACCGTAGAGAGAAATAGGTTCCGGCTCTAATTGCGACTACAGCTTAAAGTTTATACAGCAATTTATAGATAAGCAGGCGGTTCATAGTCTGAAACCAGAAATCCTGTTTGGAATTGTTTCAGAAAACTCTCATGGAGGGGCCGTAACTTTTGAATCTATTCAGCTATTTTCCTGTAAAACTATGAAAAGCTGCTCTTTTAGAAGCTGAAGCGAGAGCACAGAAGATTACAGCATATGCTTGCAAAATATGGTACTAGCCTGATTTTAAAAATAGTTCCGCTCATTGGTTCGAGCAGATGGCAATGCTTTGTGCTCTAAAAGCTGTACTAATCCGGGGGAGGGGGCACTTAACTATTTTTTGTACCGGGGATGATTGCCGCTGAACAGGGTATCGTTTTCAGCTATTTTGCTCCCGAACGGGGTATCCATTTCCTCAAATGGTGCTCCTGAAAAGGTACACAGTTTTAAAACAATTTCTCTCTTACAGGATTTTAATTGGTAATTTGCACTTTTATTTTGTTTTCTTGCCGATTTGCTCCCAATCAGGGTAATCAATTTGAAAAAATTGCTCCCGCAGAGGGTAAGAATCTCTTTACCCCAGCGGCACACCCTCGTACATTTAAGGGTCTAATGCCCCCCCCTCTCCCGGGTACTAATCTAACATAGATTGTGTTTCCATGTTATGGTCAACGTTATGCAAGAGTTTTGTCAGTATGTTTCCCTTTTTGTTTTTACTTTCAAAGTAATTTTTCAATGACAAGAATGGTTGTAGAATGCAATGGTCGTTCCCCGGCGACACAAAAATATAATCTGATCGATTATGATAAATCAGCTAATGACTGACAAGGCCATGTCAATACCGGGCGAGTAAAAAAGTATCGGCGTTTGCCAGACTGCATGGTAGATAAAGTATCCCCTAAGTTCTATGTATGATGAATCATTTTATCACGAAGCGAGTAAAAAAGTATCGGCGTTTGCCAGACTGCACGGTGACGAATGAAGTATCCCCCTAAGTTCTATGTATGATGGATCATTTTATCACAAAAACGCTAACTTAGATGATAAAATTTAGTTGGCTAAAATTGGTTATATCGCTCTAGAGTTTTGGACTATTTTTAAAATGCTTGAAGAAGGATAGATTTTTTGATCAAATGTTGTCACATATTCAGCTTCATAACAGCAAGCATAGCCAGACTCAACAGAAGAAAAACAAATTACAAATAATTTCCATTATTTTATAGTGGACAACTTTGCAATGTGGAAGTGATTTCTCGTCCTTTTTCAAGCTCTTAAAAACTGCTTCCAAGCAAAATTGTCAATAAATCTACAATCGTTTAGCCTATTTTCCAGTCTCGTCCCCAGAGTGATCTAATTATTATTCAAAACTTACTAATTATTCAAATAATAGCAACATCATTTAGTCACTAGGAATGATCATTGCAATGAGACTGTTTGTGTAAAATCGAGGCTGCATAATTAGTTTTACCTGGCCAACCATAAATCCATAATGGCTGCTAATCTGCCTGCACTAGTCAACGATCATTGCAATGAGACTGTTTGTGTGAAATCGAGGCTGCATAATTAGTTTTACCTGGCCATCCATAAATCCATAATGGCTGCTAATCCCGCCTATATTCTGGACAGATTTGCGCCATGTGTACCAGGGTGTTCATTTGGCTTCGTGATCAGCGTATGACATAAGAACACCCTGGGAACGAGGTTGCCTATCTTGATGATACAAATTTTCACATTTTTCTGCTCTGTCTCCTCGTCTAATTTTATCTAATCATTTTCTTGCAGAATTGGTGTTGACCTGCAGATTGTTAGTTCAATGGACGATGAATTCACACTTTGAACATATTTGATATCATCAATGGCATGTTGTTTTTAGAACGATACCTTGCACTCAAGTTTCAATCTCAGTTTCAATTTCTGAAAAATATGAGGTAAAAAGAAATTAAAAGCTCATTAGACTTTATGAATTAACCCCCCTCCCTAATAACCTCTCCTCTGTCTTAAACCCCCTCCCCTGTGGAATTCTCCATGAGTGGTCCCGACTTACTACGATGAGTTTCAGTTATCGCTTATTGAAACGAGACTAACCCCGAAATGTCCAGAGCGATAAGTACGACGATTGTAAAAACTCTGTATTGGTGATCATCTTCCAGACTTACTACCAGAATTGGCCGCTCTCCCCAATCCCTTTTTCGTATGGTCAAAAATGTCTATTCCCCATTAATATATGCACGACACACAATAGACGATTGCGGTGAAAATGGCATCAGGAAATTTTTACCATTTTGCGTCTGAAAGAATTTTAATTGATTTGATTGGTTGATTTTTTTTATTGAACGCAAAGAATCATGGTAAAAATTCCCTGATGCCATCTTTAGCGCAATCGTCTATTGCAGTTTGCTGAGAGAAGCAGTAAGTCAAATGCACATGGTAAAAGAACAATTATTTATGGAGCTATCTTCATTGAGCAATTGTCTACAGGCAACACGAATTTAAGTTTAGAAAACTTTACACTTGATATGAAAACTTAATTTGCTAACTTTCCACTTTAAGTTACGAAAACTTTCCATAATGATGTGGAATTATAAGTCAAACAGCTAGGAGCGTAAAAAGAAAGATTTAATCTTTACTTGGCAGTACTGAATCAAACCTGGGGCACTTTTAAGGGCACAAATTAGAATACGACACTAAGAATGTTTTATTAGAATTGCAATTCGTAAATTTCATCGGAAGTATTTATATCTGAATAGCAATATATTTTAATAGACTCTACTTCACAGTGAAGATAATCGTCACTATTTTGACAGCCTCTGTGCCTCACTGAATTAAGGGACTTGACTTGCCATGTCAGAAGATATTCACGTTACCTGCTAAAGAACGCTACAAGGTGCACCTGAAATTGAAGATAGAATCAAGAAACAATTAATTTCAATACAGGGTGTCCCAAAAAAATTATACCCCGTTTGTGCGTCTGCTGCGGAGGAGCTGTAACTTCATTTGTCGCGTTTTTCGCGTAGTTGAATAAGATGGGCCTAAACTTAGAGTTTGAGACCTTGTTTGAGTCAATCTGATAAGTGTTGCTGATGTATGCCAAAAGAAAGTCAAAATAAGTAGTTGCTTCAAAAACAGCAGTTCCTTTATCCTCCAACAATGTCAGAATCAAGTACATATTGAAAAAGAAGATTCTGTAGTGTTGTATTTGGATTTCTTCAAGATTCGGAAAAGGGTTAATAGTGTTATGTTATGAATAAACAACACTATTTTAAGTATTAACCTATTTTGAAATGTAGAAAAAATTCAAATTAAGTTGCCAAAATTGGAAGACATTTAGTGCTAAAACATATGTGTACCCTGTTCTACAATGTTACTATCTCCCTAACAAAATTTCGTCGAAGAAAACATCTAAGGTCACGGGGTCATGCGCAAAGTGCGATGTGTTTTATTAATGATCTCATGCCAGCAGTTCAATTTTTGTTTGTCAAAATACTTTGCGATCAAACATATTCATGCCTAAAACTACTAGTTTCTTTTCAGTCTGAAAAATACAAATTGTATTTTCTGTTTGCAAAATACAAATTTGTTTGTTTTCAGCATTGTTCGGCGGGTAATTTTATTCTTTATTGAAGTTACATCAAAAGCGTCTCGTGTTTAAGTTACATAAGATTTATTGAGGAAGTAAATACCATGGAAATATTCTTGATGTCATGTTGAGAACTACTTATATTTCCTGCCAAAAAAAACCTGCCACCCGTCGCTACCAGACGCTGACCCCGACATCCCCTCCTTTTTGACGCAAATTGGCGGAATCAAAACAATAGGACTAAAGTGTTTATTGGAAATTTCATAAATTTCTGGTCATGGTTTGTTCAAAATATCTGCACAACATTATCGAAAAGTACAATGAAGCTATTTTTGCAATACATTTTGGATTGAAGCGTTGTTTTTGCTGAGGTTGTTTTTTCATGTACCGTAAAATAATATATTCAAAGAAACTATTGAGATTGTGGTAAAGTCCCTCCCACCGCCTCGCATTTGCTTTCCAAGCAATTTCCATTGTGGCTGGTGAGTCAGCAAAAATTTTGCAGTTATTGACGAAGGCCATGCGAAGGCGAATCACTCAAAAAAACGTACGAGATTTTGAGATTTTAAAAATCTCTGAGATCTTTCAAAGATTTTTTAAAATTTTCTGAGATTTTCAAAGATTGCTTAGATTTTTTAAGATTTCTAAGACCTTTTGAGATTTTGCAAGATTCTGCAAGATTTTTTAAGGATTTAAACGATTTTTGAGATTTTCAAAGTCGAAACATATTTTAGAGAATTTGTATCAGTTGTTGAGGGAGAAGTCTGGGATTTTTTTAGATTTTCGAAAACTCTTATGATGTTCTTTGGGATTTCTAAGATTTTGTGAAGATTTTTGAGATTTTCAAGATTTTTCGAGATTTTCGGGATTTTTGAAGATTTTTCAGGATTTTTTACGAAAGTGTACGAGATCAAATAATCACCAATACTTAATTTTCCACTGAGCCTTCAAACTACTTTGCTCATGTCTTCTGATGAAGATTGAAACAAGAAAACTGTTTCATCTCAAAGAACCCTTGAAGCTGAATTCACATTTCAGGCGATTTTGTGGTGCGATGCTTTGCCGCACGATAAGGTTAAATTAATCCAACTTTGTTGCATTGTCGATACGTCACCGCGCTTTATTGTTATCTGAAATGTGTCAAGAACGACGCGCCAAATGTGAATATTGCTTTGGGGCAATTAGAAATTATTTCACTTGAAAATGAATTCTTTAAGGATCGCTATCCAGCTTTGCTCTTGATGATGGAAGATTCTTCGACAAATTTGCATAAAAACTGAGGGATAGTTCGGAAACTTTCAATAAAAAATACGATTTAATCCGTTGTCTTCCTGGTATTTGGATCCGAGGGGTATATCACTCCCTAAAGCCTGGTTTCCATATGATCGTTACGATATTTTGGATCGTTTTGAACGACTCCAGCGATCTCAGCGATCTTATGGAAACATGCACGAACGATTCTAGCGATCGATTTCTTTTCATTTCTTTGAGATCGCTGGGATCACTGGAGTCATTCACAACGATCCAAACGATCGTAACGATTATATGGAAACCAGGCTTAAAGATCTCATGCGCCATTTCACAAAAATCCTTTTTGTTTGCAAGGAAAATCCTCAAAAGATCCCCCAAAATCGTGTTGTTTTAAAAATTTTCGTGCGCTTCTTTGAAAGAGTGATACGCCCCGTTTGAATTGAAGTCATACTTTACCCTCAATGATGGGAAATAGTTCATCAAAGCTTCATGACAAATTGAGGCAGATTTCCGAAACTTTGAATAAAAATGCGACCAAAACTCCTGGCATTCGGAGTCTTTAAACTTATCTTGCACAAGGAAACACTCGCTATTTCACAATTTCAGCTCAGTGGCTGTTCTAAATATTCTTTGCTTTAAATGCGAACCGTATTATTTCTTTGATCTAAATAACGGAAATCCAAGTTTTAGACCTCTGTTGCTGAGTGTTAATTCGCCATAGTTAGTTAATATTTACATGGAGAGTTGAAATTTTGAAATAATCGCGTCTCTTTGCTGAAATAGAGTAGGATATTTGCTCATTGCAATATTGATCATGCAGAATTGCCAAATCATCGCAAGTTGCTTTTCGAGTCAAAGAAGAGCATTATGGTGTTGCAAAACTTGCCGGGATATTTACCGCGTAAGATACAGCGATATCCTTCCACACATTCAACAAATGGAATGCATGATATATTTGCTCGTATCACACTCTTAATTCTCCTCATCAGCGATCGTTGAACGATATTCTGGAAAGCGGAACTCGCAGGACCGCTACTAGAAATTGTCCAATGGAAGATATTAGCCCGAATGTACTGAATCAGTGGCCATCAATTTCCAAATGATTTTTGTATCCACGATCGAAATTTGCCAACTGGAAACTATAACCTGCCGACGATATCGATGAGAGCCATTTTCAAGGCCCCGCTTACAGGATACCGTTTTCATTTCGTATCGGATTGGTTTTATACCAGATTGGCTTATTGTTTACACGAGAACGCACCAATCGACCAATCGGTTATGCTTCATACGGTTTTTGCGTTTTCAAATGAAAACGCCCTGGAAGTGGCTTGAAAACAATCCGATACGCCTCCATGCTCGTGTGAACGGTCGAATCCGGTATCAACTCAATACGGAACATCCTTATCAATTCTACGAGCCTCCCATTCATCTGCCGCAGTGCTCAGTAGGCTGAAAAAGGTGAATCCTCCGCAGCACACAGTGAAGCGTGTCCATGTCAACAGAGCCCCTATTTTTCATTTCATTCCATGTATCCAGAGCCCCTGAATTTCATACCGGATTGCCATCCCCAATCCGAGACGGACCCCACGGGGGGCACTTAACTACTTTGTACCGGGTATGTGCCGCTGAACAGGGTTTCGTTTTCAGCAATTTTGCTCCCGAACAGGGCATCCATTTCCTCAAATGGTGCTCACGAAAGGGTACACAATTTTCAAATAACTGCTCTCTTACATGATTTTAATTTGGAATTTGCAATGTTTCGTCTGTTTTCTTGCCGATTTGCTCCCAGACAGGGTACTCAAAATTACTCCCGCACAGGGTAAGAATCTCTTTACCCCAGCAGCACACCCCCGTACATGTACATTTATGGGTCTAGTGCCCCTCCCCCGGACCTGATAAATGAAATTTGTTTAGTCAAATGTTCGCTTTGTCGGACAGAATCGTTACATACAGAAGAGCTTGCATAAACATAGGCAAAACCATAAAGTTCTTTAGATAACTGTCTTTATTAACAACAACATAAATGTTTGTTTGTATTACATAGCTTTCATAACTTTCTACGTTAATATCACAGATTCTTGTAACATACCATACACTTATCAGTTTGCAGATAGCAGGAATGTTCTTTATTATCTCTACTCGTACTCCCTCCCTAACAATTATCATATAAGCTACAGGACACTCCCAACATCTACAGACACCGCTAAGTTAGTTACAGTAGGAAACAACTAGACTTGCCCCAAGTCTATTTCGTTAACTCAATAACTTTTTTTACTTTTTGATTGAGTTAACGAAATAGACTTGAAGCAAGTCTAGGAAACAACAGAACATTCTTTTCCAGAACTTTCAAACAGTTAGGTGTAAAACGATGTAGTGCTCGTATCTTGCCACCCCCATTAAACTCAATCATTTAGTTTCATATTCTGTGAAGCTAAATATCATCCAACGGGGTTAAAAGACCACCTACGTGAGCTGAAATACCATACCCTATCCCTACTGCGTTATTTTACGATTCTATTCTATATCTTCCAGCAGTTCCTTTGTTTTCCCTCTTACACGCCACTGCATCATTAGACTTGCCCCAAGTCTATGTCATGTAGTCCGTCTGACCGATCCCTTTCCCATCGTACCTTTCCCACCGCCATTCCAACATTCCGTAGCGAAACAAAGGGGCACCACTTTGTTCCTTTACGGAATGTTGGATTAGCGGATCCGGGAACTATGGAAAAGGGATCGGTCGGACGGACTTCATGACATGGACTTGGGGCAAGTCTACTGAATCATTTGCTCGCAGCTCTATCCTTATAAAGTTACGTTTCTACTCTATGTCTACAATTCTACGTTAGTTGCGCAATAGTCAATCTCAGAACAGTCCTGTTTAGGGTGAGTGGCCGAGCGGCTTATACAGTTTCCGTTAGGTAACTGAAGTTAATCTTGGTCGTGTGAGGTCAAAATCCGGATGGGTGACCTTTCAGATGCCTGACCAAGCAACCCACTTCGCCGTCCTTCGGAAGGGACGTTAAACTAGGCATCCCATGCCTGGATGCGGCATGCATAGTAGGGCTAAATTAGCTGTAATATAGCTAGAAATCTTTCCAGCCTACTTAAAATAAAGTAATGAATGAAGCATAGGTTTCAAATCTTTAAAAAGGTCGGTGTAAAATTATGTGACCTATTTCTTTGAATGGAATGGCTTGAAAGAAACTTTAATGAATAATGAATAATAATGGTAATGAATGAATGGAAAAAAAGGGTTAATTGTATTTTGTCCTTCCCCATATTTCTTTAATGTCCAACAGATTCTGTGTGTACCCTCTTAAAGACCCATAAATAACCATGATCCTTTGCGGCCCCAAAGCCGACTTGCATATGATATGAAAGTGGTTTCTGGCCTAAGTTCTGTTTGTTTTGCTTTTCAATCGATGAGCAAAGAATCATGGGTGACAATGGATCTTTAAATCCTTCGCTCGCAGTAACCAATTCTATCCCTATGAACTTATGTTTTCTATCTCTATATCTACTTGTCTGACATGTTTACTCAATAATCAATTAGTCCTGTTTAGTATGTTTTTCCTTCCCCGTATTTGCTTTAATGTCACACGGGCCCTTTGTTTCCCCTTGCACAGCAAATCACAGCATCCTTCGCTCATAGTACCCGAATCTATCCCTATATAGTTACGATTTATATTCTATATCTACAAGTTCAAGCAATTTTGTTTATTTTTTCCTTCCCCATATTGATTTAATTTCGCGGGGTTACCACTTTCTCCCTCTTAAAGCAAATCACGGCATTATTAGCTCAAAGTATACAAATCTATCCCTCTGTTCTATATCTACAAGTCTACTAATGTGCTTTATAGTCAAGCAGTTTTGTTTATTTTTTCTCCCTCTTAACGCAAATCACGGCATGATTAGCTCACAGTACCCATATCCATCCCTATAAAGTTATATTTTCTACTCTATATCTACAAGTCTAATATTGCTTCATAGTACTCTCCTGTGCAGAGGATCCCTTTCACTTTGCAGTGCAAGGTTTTTATAGTGCCAGGTTTCTGCGCAGCGGAACTACTGCGAAGGAGGACAAAAATGAAAGGGAACCTCTGCATTGGAGAATAGCTTCATATTTAAAGACCCTTTGTCAACCAACAAAGCAGCCCCTGTATTTTATGGAGCCTTCCTCTTGTTTGTCAACATCGCGCCTGCGTAGGAACATATTTTCTGTGTCAGAAAATAAATATTGCGCAACTACGTAACAACTAAAATAACGTAGATAATGATCTGTTTATTTTAAACACAGTAGGGGATTAGGCGATGCGTTGTTAACCCTAAACTTAGAAAACCAATGNCATGCATTTGAATCAACTGACTCCATTTCTTTCCCCCTGCTTTCTTAGATGGCTCATCGACGCTTGCACTCCCGCTCACCATAGCAGCTTTGTCCGTTGACACGATATGCCCTTCCTCTTTGTAGCGTCCGCTTTCGATATCGGTGTTACCTTTGTTTTCGTACGCGACAGTGTTGAAGGACTCAATTTTCTTCTTGCTCTCCTTGACTCGTCGCAAAACTTTACAGCCGCTGTACAAGATAGACCCAGCAACGGTTAAACCCAATAGCATGAAGAATATCTGGCATACATACAGAAGCCAGTACAATTTAGGGACAAATATTGTCACCAAATCCACAGTTGAGACAAATAGAAAGTGGAACAAGACGACGGCAGAAATGAACTTGAAATTTTGGAGGTGTGAGGAATAAAGCTGCACTTTTGTCACGTCTAGAAGTGCCAAGTTGATTAGCATGAACGATGCTGTGAAACAAGGCACCGTCAACCCCCAAAAGAAGAACGCAGCACCTCTGGAAACTGATAATTTGTGGACGTTGGAGTTATACGGATCTAACAACAAAGAGGAGCCCCTTGTTATGTTGAAATAGGCAAGAAGAATGTTTGTCGTAATGAAACATCTAAAAGTCCGGCTTGGGGACTGCCTTCGTCGAAGAAGCAGCAATGATGTGGTGTGAATGTTCCAAAATCCAACTGCCAAGAAGATTGCACCAAGGCAAAAGATATGTAGATGCCAGAGCGCTCCCCACTTTCGTAGTGCTGGCGGCCAGTATGGTGTCGGCTCTGGAGAGACGTCCATGTTCGATAAATTTCAACTGATGTGCAGAAATTTACTTTCAGCCGTCGTTGAATGTTCTCGGCCCTCTGTGTCGGTATCACCTCCTGGTCGTCGAAAGTGCAAAAACTAAGTTTGCTCTGAGTTCAAAATTAGCGGCAAAGTTGCAATCCTTCGAGATAAATGTGTCAGTATAAGTTAAAATAAATTTGCAGCTGCTGAGTCAACGCTTTCTCCAATAGACAGCTCTGTCCCGGTATCTCTTCTTCCAGGTCGTTGAAAATGAGCAAGACGTTGAAAATGAGCAAGACTTTTTCTCGTTGCGGACTTCAAAATTTGCTGCAAAATGTGCAGACTCTTGAAGCAGAATGTGTTAGTTTGAGTTAGAATAAATTCGTATCAATGCTTTCCTCTGTTCTGGTATTTATTGCTTCTTGGTCGTCGATAGTGCATCAAAACTGATCTCCTTCCGCGTTTAGAAAATTATGGAAGAAGTTGAAAATCCATGAAAAAGAATATATTAGGTAGGATAACTCCACTGCAGCAAAGTCAATGCTTTTCTCCAAGACCTATTCCAATACCGCTTCTTGGTCGTCGAATATGCTCAAAACTGGTGTCCAGCCGTATTTTCAAACTTAACGACAAAATCTGCAAATTCTTGACGCAGAATGTGTCAGTGTGGTTTAGAATGAGCTTGTATCAACTTAGTTCTTTATGCTAGCAATTCTACTCTGTTATGTTGGTCGGTTGGTTCTTGCACAGCTTTCTGGTAAACTAACCTCCTTCCGCATTGCAAACTGTAAGAAAAAATCTTCAGAATTCTTGACGCAGGATATGTCAGTGTGAGTTGAAATAACTTCGTAGCAGCTTATTCAGTGCTTTCTCCCAAGTGTTCTCGTGGCAAATGTTGTACAACTTCACACAACGGTGATATTTATAGCAGCCATTATCTTAGTCAGCATTTCCAACAAACTCGCTATTATGTCATGTCTGATAGAACTGTGTATGCTGTTACCACCAGTCCATTGAAATTAACCATAGTCTATGAATTAACCGACCACAGAATCTGGATATGCTACGCACTGTTTGACTAGTTGCTTGCCAGCCTACCAGTTACCATTAGTCAATCAGCTATAGTCAATTATACCAATGACGTATAGTTTGCAACTAAGAGAGAAATCAAAACAAAGCTCAAAACCAGGGACCTGTATTGTACTGACAAACTCGTTCGCTCGCGCTGCCAGATTTGTCGAGCTATTGTACTTTAATTGTGCTGAGCAAGAAAGCTTGGTCTGCGTCACCACTTCGCAACATATTTCAAACAAAGCTATATTTCGCACTCCAGTTGCTGTTTTTGTGCTGCTCTTGTCAACGCTGCGATTATGATACAATACAATGCGAGCCTTGTTTGTCTGCGTCTCGTGCACATTCGAAAACTGCTCTTGTATTGTTCTGTACCGTTTCACAATTATGATACAATCAAAGAGTTGTCTGCGTCTTGTGTACTGTTCTTCTACAGTTCTTTTCAACTCTGCAAATTATAATACAGTGAAAGCTTCCGTCACTCCAATACTGTTCGACTGTTCTCGTCCTGCGCTCGTCAACTACGTAGTTATGATACAATAATACAATAAAAGCTATGTCTTTTTGAACCCTTCTTTAAAATCTTCTAAACCTTTTGCAAACCGTATTTCTCGTGAACGGTTAAAAGTATTTATTTCTCAAATAAACAACTTCATGTGAAGTCCGGTGAACAGCTGGCAGTAATTCGAACATTTGTTTTTCAAACTCTACACGTAAACAAATGCGACTGGCACTCAACATGGTCATCAGCGGTAACAGTTGTATTTTTATCATCACCGTACTCGTTGACGGGGGTGAAAGCAATAGAGAATAAAAAGCTATTAGAATTTCCTCAGCCAACGCAGAAGGAGCATTAAATTCTCTTTAAGAGAGGCATTTGCCTTTTTCTTTTCTTTTAGGTAACGAAATTACGGAAACTATTAACACGTAAGCGCACTTCAAGAATAGCTTCTGCCTCATTCGCAGCTCTCTGCAACGTCTGCAACTTAGCAAATGCTGACTAATCCTTGATATTTGCGTTTGCGAACTTTTCACCTCACATTTGACACAAGCATAACGAGTCTACTCCCGCCCAATTCATACGCTTTTGTACAACCAAAGTTTATTAAATAGAATGTGTTAAGGTCTTTTAATAGAAGTGCCATCTGCTATTCAAATTCACATCTATTTGTCTTGTTTCAATGGAGATTATTCTCATGACACCCGTAGCTAATAAAAACAAAGATGAAGCAAAATCCCACTTTGTTTGTATAAAATGATATACATTGTTTATGAGCCACACCAAACTTACTTCATGTATATTTTATCACAACAAAGTGCGAGTAGGTCACGCTTACGTCAATCGACTATATCTCGTTACCTCAGAAGCTCGTTGTAATCAAATCAAGGAACCGACGAATTGTAAGCTTGAACCGCTTTTTATTAAATTTATTAATTTTCACCTCAACAATCTGTAAAACTTTGCCCCGCAATTCGCGCAAAATGCAACATGACAACACTATTCCCCTTTTGACGTCATTCAGACGGACAGCTAAAGTGCGCAATGCATGCTGGGCAGTTGAATGATGCTGCGCACTATCTACGCACAACGTGCAGGCTACTAGAACGGAAGGTGCAAATCATTCTCTACGAATCTCATACGCCTTTGGAAAATCGTTTTGTTTTCAACAAAATCCCTGAAAATCTCTTGATTTCAGAATTGTTTTCCCAACGAATGATACACTCCTTGTCACTGAAGACAAGACAGTTTGCAAAAAGTCGACTGCTGAAAAAATGAATTTTAAGGGACTTTTGAGGATTTTTTCATGAAAGCAGAGAATATCTTACGAAATTCGAACCAGAGTTTTATGGAGTGTTATGCCCCTCGTTATTAGCAAGGAAAAATTGCTGAAAGCCGGCTCCCTACCTCTTCAGTGCAGTGGGGGAGTTTCGACATTTTCAATTTGCCTTATTTCAAAAGGGGATTTCAAGCTTTATGTACTCAATCCAAAACAATAGTAGCATTTCCCGTATCCTTTGTATGACAACGTCAACAAAACCGTTGTCTTTGATAATTGTTTACCAATATTGTTTACCATTATTCATACATCAGTGACTGTGAGAAATGTCTGGCATTGGCATGAGTTTCTATGATAAACACAAACGAAAACAGCAGCGCCCCTTAGGCCTCAAACTTCGACAACATGGGGAGTTTTTTCAAGAAGATCTTTGGTGATGAAACAAGAATTTCTAGGCCAGCAGGAACCCCATCACCGCCTGGTTTGAGTAGAGTAGCAGAAGAGAATAATAATGATTCTTGGAAAGTACAACTACAATACATCAGTCAACTGGTTGGACAAGTCGAAGAAAATACTCGTGATGGATTCAAAACTATGGTTTATCCGATGCAGCGAACAGACAAGGTAAGGGAAATAACAAAGGGTGATAAAATTTGATTAAAACCGATTACCGATCAATGCTATAGTGCTGAACTAATAAATGCTATTGCAAAAGAAAAATATGTGGCTAATTTTGCGGAAAGATTTTGTCACGGCTTGACTGCACAGATTTTTCACGAGCCAATGCCCAGGAGGGTGCCAACTATTTTTTAGTCAAATATTTTTAGAATTCGTGCTATTTTTGGTTCCTACCCTGTGCAAGACCAGAACAACAGGGCCATCTAGACTCCTAACTGCAAATTGCTCAATGATTGTTCTTCAATTGATTCCCAAAAAAACCTTGGCCAGACTTACCACCAGAGTCCCCTGTTTGTTAGACTTGCCCCAAGTCTATTCCATGAAGTCCTGCCGACCGATCCCTTTCCCATAGTTCCCGGATCCGCCATTCCGTTACAAAGTGGAAAGAGAGAGTCCATTCCTCTCTCTCTTTCCACTTTGTAACGGAATGGCGGATCCGGGAACTATGGGAAAGGGATCGGTCGGAAGGACTTCATGGAATAGATTTGGGGCAAGTCTACCTGTTTGATTCCGCTTCATTTTATCAAAATGAAATGCCAGCCCTTTCGAAGCAACCATAGCCCTTGCGCAGACTAAAGGGGTTGGGCAGAAGTAAATTTATATTAGATGTCACCTGAAAATACCTGCGAATAACAACAATTGAACTGTTTTGCACTGGTTTTGCATTTGTAATTTTGCGATACCACAAATCTCATGTGACATCTAATTTAAAATCTCAATTCAACTAAAATTATCAAACTTACTTCTGAAGTCCGTCTACAAGATCCCTTTTCCACAGTTCCTGGATCCGCATTCCAACATTCAACATTGTCTCTCTGCCTTTACGGAATGCTGGAATTGCGGATCCGGGACCTGTGAGAAACGGTCAGACGGACTTCAGGAAATTAACTTTGGGCTATGGCACGCAAGTCTACCAGCACTGCAACTTCTGGCAGTCAGTTTGGCTAAACTAGAATTGAGCTAGCCTGCGTTCCAGGCCATAACGAGGGAGTTATAGTCTGTGTGATGGACTCACTTTTGTTGTCCCAACGACTTCAGCATAAATTAAACAAACAAATAGCTAGACAAGCCAATATCATTATTTGGATAACAGATTTCACAAGATCTCTGTGAAACTGGGACAACAAAAGGGAGTCCATCACACAGACCATAACTCTCCCTCGTTATGGTCTGTGACGCAGGCTAGAATTGAGTAAGCATCAAATTTAATCATGGTAACCTGTATAAATTCTCAAGTAGCATTGTTTTGGATCTGGCCCTTGAAACATATAATCAGGCCAGCAACTGCACAAACGTAGGTTCAGCCAAGGCCTAGAGACGTGCCCCAAGTCTATTTCATGAAGTCCGTCTGACTGATCCTTTTCCCATAGTTCCCGGATACGCCATTCCAACGTTACGGAATGTTGGAATGGCGGATCGGGAACTATGGGAAAGGGATCGGTCAGACGGACTTAATGAAATAGACCTGGGGCAATTCTATCCAAGGCCAAACATCGGCAAGTTTGCTGATTTAAAAATGCAAGTTTTTATTATTCTCTCATCTCTGCAAGGTTGATGCCTTCATCAGAATCAGCATTGTAAATGTTGATGGTATCGATACTGTAAAACAAGAATTCGACTGTGAATTTTATTTGTCAATTCGTTGGGCAGAGCCCAGATTAGAGTACGACGTGGAGACAGGAGTCGTGACTGAACAGGGGCCAAGATGGGGACCATCTATCTTCTTTGCAAACCTGTTACAGCATGACTTGTACGAGATGAACGAAGTAGTCAAACTTCCAGAACTGGTACGTATGAAAACGATGTAAGGTGCTTTTGGGCCCTCTTGAAAATCTGTGTTCCGATTATCCATGGGTTGGTTTATATGTCTTGCCAGTGTCGTGGACAGGACTTTTACAAGTTCGTGAGGTGTGAAGGGCTACATGGCCCCTTTACTTTCAAAATTTCGGCAAAATTTTCAAAGAAAACTGCTATAGAAGTATCTGGCTATACCTGCTTATCATTTAACTAACTGCGAAAATGAATTAATAGCCTCACTTGTTTCAACCAAGCCACGCCTACGCCTGCTATCGCTTTGCCGCGCGTCGTGCTATCGCTTTGCCGAACACAATTTTGGCGTCTTCGACGAGAGAGGATGAGCTTTGAACTAAATTCGCGAAACATTCTGTGTTTGTTTTTAAGACATGTCTTTGCAGCATAGGCACGAAATCTTAATTTGCTGACAAATAGGTAGGGGATATGGCCAATCAAACTGCGTAAAAACTACAACAAACGTAGATTTAGGCCTTTCTTCAAAGCTTTTATTATCGTTCACAATACTGCTTTCTTCGGCAGGAAAATTTGCATTTTCAGCATATTTTTGATAAACATTTTCGCCATCATCTTGAGAAGTCTGAGAACAGTTGTACTCAAGAAAACTAATAATTGCAAGATTGAAAATTTATTCTGATCAGTTCACGTTTTAACAGGGCAGTTTGTAATAAATCAGTTATGAAAATACCGATTGAATACTCTTCCTGAATGAAAATTATATAATGAAAATGAATGAAAATTTTTAGTCCACCTTAGGTTGTTTCAGCTTCTAACATTTTCTCTTTAATGACCCATTGATAACCATGATCCTTTGCGCGCCGAATGAGAAGCAAAACAAACAGAACCTAGGCCAGAAACGACTTTCATATCATACGAAAGTCGACTCTTCCGTGGCCGCAAAGTACATATCATGGTTGCCTGTGGGTCTTTAAATGTTATGTATTCTAAAGCTTGCTTGTGGACAAAGTTCTTGTCAAACCTTAAATTTTATTTTCCCCAATAGGCATATAATTACCCAGAAATTATGTTATACTTTCATATTCGAGGAAAATTCAAGCAAGTCTTCGATGTGAGATCATTTCCTTTTGATTACCAAACGCTGAATATCAAGATGACCGCGCGGTGCAACGCAGACACCGTTACGTTTTCTAAAGATCCCGTCAGAGATGATACAATCCGCACGGCAAATTTCGCATCAAAGAATGAATGGGACCTACAACAGCACGTACTCACAGAAGATTCAACTACGATGGTCGAAGATGGGTCAACTGATAACATATTTTCCGTTTACAACATCAATCTTCACGCCATGAGGTACAGCGCTCACTACCTCTACAACGTCGCATTGATCATGAATCTAATCACCGCGTTGACGTTCACATCGTATACGGTCGACGCAAGTGCTCCCGCGGATCGTTTGAGCATCTGCCTAACATTGCTGTTGACGTCCGTCGCGCTAAAGTACGTAGTCAACGGTTATGTTCCGCAAGTGGCCTATCTAACACTTCTTGACAAGTTCATTATTTCATGCATGGTATTCCAGTTCTTCGTTTCCGTTGAAAGTGCCATAGCTGCGCTTATTCACAAACACTTTAAAAGCGCTCTTTGGTTGTTTGAGCTGGCAAGTTTTGGCGTGCTTGCCTTCGCATTTCTATGCATTGAACTTGTCTTTGGTATTTGGAGTTTGAAATGCTGGTTGAAGGCACGCAGAATGAAGACGAAACATGCTGTAAACTACAAAATGAAGCGAGATGATACCATCAATTTGAAAGAATTGAAAAAAGTGAGAATAGATTCAAGTCGAAGAAATTCGGTTGATAATCAGGTGATTAACCCTCGACAAACAATACAAAATATTGTCTAGAATTTTCTTTATGTAATGTTAAACTTTCAGTGAAAGTATTTTGTACTTATATCGGGATCACATGTCAAAAAGACTGAGAGCAATCTTAGAAACAGTGATGCAAGAGATCCAAAAATGATGTTTGTTGATAATTACGCTTACATGCCTGGAAGACTTTAAAGGACAGTGCTACCATTACAAGACTAACAGAGACCATATACACAAAAGAAAACTGCAGTTCATTTCGACAATTTAAAGGAACATGAAATATTTGACGGAGTTCGAAATTAAAAGTCGAATTTCATTGAACATTTTTTGTACGTAGAGTAAGAGAGATGCTGATTTGACGAAAGGCATCTGATTGGAAGTAAGTTGGAAATATTTCAATGAAAGCACATTATCAACAGGGTGTACCTCTGAGGGAAGTTTTCTACGAAAGCGTGGTGTTCTGAGAAAGAGAGAAAGTTTAGAGTGAAAGATGCTGAGAAATTTTGCAATGCAAAGAATTGTCTTTCGGATTCCTGCCGATTTGAACAGACTTTTGGGACTGTTCAAATGTTGTGAAAACCACAGACTCCTTCAGAAATATTGGGAGGATTTTTTTGATAAATGAAAGAAACTACACGAATGGTATCAGTTCAAACTATTATATTGTGTATCAAGCAACGAGTTTATGCTTAATTTTAGGTAGCACGCAAGCATTAGGAGGGTGACACGCCGGGTGCCCCAGAACCGAGTTCCCACTTTCGACAGGTCACGACAAATCGTACACGAAGTAGCAACAAATTAAAAAAAGTGCATTTTTATGACCGTTGGAAAATCCATTCTTCCTTTGCAAAACATGCCCAAAAAATTGACTCTTCAAAACTAGATGCTGTATATGTAGAATTTCTCGTTTTAAAATCAAGCCTGTAGAAATCTCGAACACCATTGGTCTTCAATCCTTTGTGTTCAAGAAAAATCCCCGAAAATTCTTAGAAATTCTTTGGTTTTCAAGAGGTTTTTCAAAGGTCCCGTTCGCTTTCGAAGAGTGGTATGTGCTAAAATTAATTCGAAAACAATTCTTCAGTGGTTTCTTATACGTTGAAATCATAATAGCAAGGTCATGAAATATTGTTGTTAGTATTATACCAGTGTATTTAATCTGTGATGCTCAGGTGAAGGTGAGCTTGCGGTTTTTTAACGCCAAGCGCTGGGATCGCAGAAGTAGCTAGGCGCTAATCAAATCCGCAACCCCTTGTCATGACGCTCAAGAGATGTTGGTGGGGCTCGAGCCCCGTTTGCCTCGCTGTTCTGGCTGCGAAGTCAGTGGATTACAACACGGCGCCACAACACCTTTAGAAAAATAAAGTTTAGCAAAAAGAAAGTGATCCTACCATTTTAGTAATTATATATTTGTTTGTACCCTGGTATGATCTGGTCTCTTTGCATGCTTTATGTTGCCATTGTAGCTAGGACTAAGATACGCTAGCGTTGACAGAAAAGAGAAAAATAGTGTCAAAAGCCACGTGCATTCCTGGCAACTTTGCCCAAATTGCTAAAACTTTGGTAGACAAGTTTCATGAACCAGAAGAGATAAAGCAGGTTAAACCTTCCTCATCTTATCAAGTCAAACTAACCAGATTATTCGGGCTCCTCGTGCTGTTTATAACCCTAAAATTTAAAAACCAATTGCTGTTGCCAAAATAACCCAAAATTTTCCAAGGTTTCTTATAAAAATTACCAAACCTTCCTCAACTATGACGTTAACAAGCAAAACCTTCCTCCTCCGGCTCACAGCCGTGGAGCGGTGACTTTTTCTGGACTCTGGTTGTGTTCTTTGGAAATCGAACTCTGTTTCGACATGAAATTAAGCTTTGTTACTTTTGCATCTAAAAATTTTGAAAAGAAGATTTGAAAATGCTCTGATCAAGAGTACCATATTTGACAGTTCCACAAATCTGGGCCAATCACATTTCGTGAAAACCACAACAAAGAAAATTCTATTTTAAGCCCGTTTACCATTGGTACCAGAGGCAAGGCGACGAACAACCTCTTTTACCATCCCACTGTGATCAAGCCCTATACAGGGTGTCCCAAAAAAGTTGCGCCCCATTTATGCGGCTGCTGTGGAGGAGCTGTAACTTCTATTGTCCCATTTTTGGTACGGTTGCATAGGATAGGCTTCTATTCAACTTAGGGTTTGAGACCTTGTTTTAGCCAATCGCACAAGTGGTTGTGGATTTATGGCGTAAGAAAATCGAAAAAGTAAAAACTTCAAAAACCGGATTTTTTCTCCAAAAATGTCAAAATCAAGTAATTATTGCAAGAAAATGTTCTAGCGTTTTTTTTTTTGAATTTTTTATGCATTTTGCAATGGGTTAATGGTGTTGTGTTATTAGTAAAAAAATACAATTAACCCTTTATCAACTGTAGAAAAAATTCCAATACAGCTCTAGAACCCTTTCTTGCAGTATTTACTTGATTTTGACATTTTTGGAGAACAAAGAAAGTGCTGTTTTTGAAGTTTTCACTTTTTCGACTTTCTTACGCCATAAATCAGCAACCACTTATGTGATTGGCTAAAACAAGGTCTCAAACCCTAAGTTGAAGCATACCTATGCAACCGTACCAAAAATGGGGCACAACTTTTTTGAGACACCCTATAGAAATCGTGGAATTAAAACCAAAATATGAAAATGGAAGAATAAGATATCTGATGGCCTCATCATAATAAGGAGATGTGGAACTATTAAAAAAATCATTTCTTAAATCGGCCTTTTGAATACAGAGATATGATTTTTGAACCTTGACTAAATTGAAAACTGCTGTTTACATTACTGTACCCGGCCTTTTGTTTGCGGTATCGATGAAAATGAAGAAATTCACCTTTCTATATTTTCTCTAAAAATCCATCGATTTTCTGAAACAAGCACTTCCTGATCTGATAACTATGATCTGATCGAATTTGATCGTTGGTGAAACATATTGGGATTTGTTTTTCAGCTTTCTCTCTTAAATGCTTAAAAAAGATGTTACGAAATTCCAACCAGGTTTCTATGAAGTGACATGCCCCTCGTTATTAATAGCAAGGAAAAATTGCTTTAAAACGGCTCCCTGCGTCGTCAGTGCAGTGGGGGAGTTTGGATCTTTTCAATTCGCCTTATTTCAAAAGGTGGATTTCAAGCTTTATGTACTCAATCCAAAAACAATAGTAGCATTCCCGTATCCTTTGTAAGACAATGTCATCAAAATCTTATTCATTACATATCGGAAATATGTGGTATCCGCAAACTTTGTGTTTTGATATATTAGGAATCAAAAATATGTGATATCCGCAAACAATGTGTTTTGCTATATAATATGAGTAATTATATTATTAATTAATTAATCCTTTACCATTGTAGATGATCGCAACCCGTCATTTCGAATTGAATATGTAGATAATCGCGTAATATGCGATTGTCATAGGTACCTGATAAACACAAACGAAAACAGGAACAGCACCCCTTAGGCCTCAAATTTCGACAACATGGGAAGTTTTTTCAAGAAGATTTTTGGTGACGATGAAACATTAGTTTCTAGGCCAGCAGGAACCCCACCACCGCCTGGTTTGAGTCGAGTAGCAGAAGAGAATAATAACGATTCTTGGAAAGTACAACTGCAATACATCGGTAAACTGGTTGGACAAGTCGAAGAAAATACTCGTGATGGATTCAAAACTATGGTTTATCCGATGCAGCGAACAGACAAGGTAAGGGAAATAACAGAGGGTGATAAAATTTGATTAAAACCGACTACCGATCAATGCGATAGTGCTGAATTAAATAATGCTATTGCAAAAGAAAAATATGTGGCTAATTTTTCGGAAAGATTGTTCTTCAATTGATTCCCAAACAAACCTTGGCCAGACTTACCACCCGAGTCCCCAGTTTGTTTCCGCTTCATTTTATTGAAATGAAAATGCCGGCCCTTTCCAAGCAACCATAGCCCGCGTGCAGACGAAAGGGGTTGGGCAGAAGTAAATTTATCATCTGCCTAAAATTAAATGACACGTGAAAATACCCGCGAATAACAACAATTGATGTGTTTTGCATGAATAATTTTGCGTTATCACAAATCTCATGTGACATCTAATTAAAAATCTCAATTCAACTAAAATTACTAATCTTACTTCCGAAGTCTGTCCACCAGATTCCTTTTACATTGTTCCTAGATCCGAATTCCAATATTCAACATTTTCTTTCTGCCTTTTGGAATACTCGAAATGGAGATCCGGAACCTATGAGAAAGGGATCCGTCAGACGGACTTTAGGGAGGCCCCCAAAGGGGGGTCCCTGGAGCCCTGGAGCCCTGGAGCCCATCATTTTGACAGCATGGAGCCCTGGAGCCCAAACAATTCCCATGGTGGAGCACTGGAGCCCACCGTTCTCTCCATGCAGAGCCCTGTAACCAGGGCCGTCGCGAAGGTACTCTAGGAGGGGGGGGTGTGAGCTTTAGATTTGCCGACAAAGGGAGTGGTCATTGGGCGTAGTCATTTCCAAAATGCTGCTACTTCCTAACAATGACAAAAATGCATTTCTATGGAAAAGGCCATAGATTCAGTCATAGCCAACAAGTTAATTAACACGGCACATTGGGAGAAAATTCGTATTGGGGGCTAACGCTCAATGCGAGTTAAACGAATCAGAATGGGGGTCCGTGGGGCTTACCCCCGGGAAAAAATTTTGAAACCACGCCCTTCAGATCATTGGAAAACGCCTCTTGTGAAAAATATACCAATTAATAGAGCAAAAGATTGCGATTGATGAACTGCTTTCTCATGAAATTGCAAAAATACAGCATGTAGAAATCATTTAGAAATGAATAGTTTTGTCACGTAATATATTAAACTTGCATAATTTTATTTGGTAATTTAAAAGATCTACTCTGGGGCCCCCTAACCAAAATTTAACTGGGCCCGGGCCCACTAAGCCGACGGGTAACTGCGTCATTGGTATTGAAATGATGTCAAGTGGACGAAGAGCTCAAAGAAAATCATGGCCATCGTCGCACATATTGTCCTTCATTTTTATTGTAAAACAAGTAACTTTACCAATTTCCTACCAATTTAAAGATTTCTTCAAGTTCGCCTAGCGTGAATAATAGAATCAGCTATCTCCTTGTTACTAAAAGCTATAAAGCCAAGATAACGAGATTTCATGGAAATTCTACTTTGATCTCCGCTATAAAATTCAATTGAGGACTTCTTGCTGCTACTTTTCGATAATTTTTCAGCTTGATTTGGCGTAATGATAAGATTTTGTTTTTGAATACTCACCAATCACCTGTCGTCACCAATCACCAACGACGTAACACATTTTTGCATCAAAGGATGTGTGCCACTTGCTGGTATTGGAGACAGAGATAGTGAATCTTGATGCTTGCAGTACGAAATATTGAAAGTATAAGATTCTAAACGACAGATAGTGAAAAAGCAAGCTGAACAAATTTAAAATAGTTGCCATTGTAACTTTTTACCTTACGAGCAAATCTGGGGTGAGGACAGGTGATTTGCATGCTAGACCAACAATAAATGTACAGTGCGAGCGAAGCGAGCAAAAAAATTTCGTATCTGCTACGATAAGATTGGCCCTGATCTGCTTGAAAAGGTTTCTTGTCGTTTGAAACAGTAACAGCAATCGTAATTTACAGTCTGAAAGTCTCGCAACAACAATGTTCTGAAGCACAACTGGATCGGGGCTTCCTAATTTCAGATGTAAATTTGCCGACAAATTCTAACTGGAGCTTCATTTGCCGACAGCCATTTTTCCAGGGGGGTGTCACACCCTCCACCCCCCCCCCTTCATGATGGCCCTGCCTGTAACTCAAACAATTTTATTTGTGAAGACCAAGAAAAAAACAGCTTACATTTGTTTACGAAAACTATAGAAATAAGGTGTGAAACTATTTGAGCTTGTTAGTAGATCTCAAAATTAACTTTAAAATGAATTTTTGAGTTCCTTTGAGACATCATTTCTGGAAATCTTTACTTTATATGTTTGGAATTCTTTCAGTTAGGAATTTTATACATTTGTAGCTCACTGCGTCAGAGCCGTCAGCGTATATCTTCCCTTGGTAAAAGATGAGAACTTGCAGTTAAAATTGATAAATAGATAATGTTCTAAGGAGATTCTTCACAAACAATCTATTTTCAGATCTTTAAGGTAACTTTGCTTTTCGCTCTAATGAGCACAGAAAGTCGGTTTTCAGATATCCTCGTCTCCAGACATTTATTAACTACTCACAAAACAATTTCTGTCTATCGAAATATGAAAAAAACACGCATATGAGTCTAACATTCAATTCAATAATGAAAACTACATGGTTGTAGTAGGTGTAAATGCTTCCCATCTGTCTTCCTTGCCAAGAGCCATCGATTGAGCAAGAAAACGACCCCACTACGCCGCAACTTTTGCTAAAACTGACAAAATCATTTTTCACAAATTTTAAGAGATGGAGCCCTGGAGCCCTGAAAACTATGCAATGGAGCCCTGGAGCACGACAATTTTGCTTTTGGGAGCCCGGAGCCCATTGAAATATGCCCTGGAGACTCGGAGCCCGAGATCCCTTAGGGGGCCTCTAGGAAATTGACTTGGGGCTATGGCGCAAGTCTACCACAAACATCATCAAATTTTACTGATTTAAAAATTGCAAGTATTTTATTATTCTCTCTCCTCTGTAAGGTTGATGCCTTCATCAGAATCAGCATTGTAAATGTTGATGATATCGATACTGTAAAACAAGAATTCGACTGTGAATTTTATTTGTCAATTCGTTGGGCAGAGCCCAGATTAGAGTACGACGTGGAGACAGGAGTCGTGACTGAACAGGGGCCAAGATGGGGACCATCTATCTTCTTTGCAAACCTGTTACAGCATGACTTGTACGAGATGAACGAATTAGTCAAACTTCCAGAACTGGTACGTATAAAAACTATGGTGCTTTTGGGCCCTCTTGAAAATCTGTGTTCTGATTATTCAAGGGCTGATTTATGTGTCTTGCCAGTGGCGTGGCCATCGGGGGGGGGGGGGTATGTGGTCACACACGCCTCATGAATAATTAACGAGAAGCTGCTTGGAGTACGTCGTTCTTCCTTTCTTTCAAGATGACTTTTGCAAGTTCAGGAGGTGTGAGGTTGTACATGGCCCGTTTACTTTCAAAATTTCAGCAAAATTGTCAAAGAAAACTGCTATAGAAATATCTGGCTATACCTGCTAATCATTTAACTAACTGCGAAAATGATTAATAGCCCCTCACTAGCCTGCGCACAGACTTTATTTTCCCTTCCTCCTCCGCAACAAAATGTATGTGCGCAGGCTACCCCTCACTTGTTTAAACCAAGCCACGCCTACGCCTCTGCGTCGCGCTTTGCCGAACACAATTTTGGCTTCTACGACGAGAGAGAAGCCTTGTCCTGCCAAACTAAATTGGCGAAACATTCTGTGTTTGTGTTAATGTCATGTTTTGGCATCATGGGCACGAAATCTTAATTTGCTGACAAATAGGGCAGGGGATTTGGTAGCCTGCGTGCAGACTATACTTTTTCATACTATAGATAGTGCAGGAAAATTTGCATTTTCAGCATATTTTTTGACAAACGTTTTACCCATCGTCTTGAGAACAGTTGTACTCAAGAAAACTAATCACTGCAAGATTAAAAATTTGTTCTGATAAAGTCACGTTTTGACAGGGCAGTTTCTAATAAATCAGTTATGAAAATACCGATTCTGACTCATCCTGAATGAAAATTATATAATGAAAACGAATGAAAGTTTTTAGTCCACCTCAGGTTTTTTAAACTTCTAACATTTTCTCTTTAAAGACCCATTGATAACCGTGATCCTTTGCGTGCCGAATGAGAAGTAAAACAAACAGAACCTAGGCCAGAAACGACTTTCATTTCATACGAAAGTCGACTTCCGTGGCCGCAAAGTACATATCATGGTTGCCTGTGGGTCTTTAAATGTTATGTATTCTAAAGCTTGCTTGTGGACAAAGTCTTGTCAAACTTATTTTTATTTTCACCAATAGGCAAATAATTCCCCGGAAATTATGCTGTACTTTCATATTCGAGGAAAATTCAAGCAAGTCTTTGATGTGAGATCATTTCCTTTTGATTACCAAACGCTGAATATCAAGATGACCTCGCGGTGCAACGCAGACACCGTTACGTTTTCTAAAGATCCCGTCAGAGATGATACAATCCGCACGGCAAATTTCGCATCGAAAAATGAATGGGACCTACAACAGCACGTACTCACAGAAGATTCAACTACGATGGTCGAAGATGGGTCAACTGATAACATATTTTCCGTTTACAACATCAATCTTCACACCATGAGGTACAGCGCTCACTACCTCTACAACGTCGCATTGATTATGAATCTAATCACCGCGTTGACGTTCACATCGTATACGGTCGACGCAAGTGCTCCCGCGGATCGTTTGAGCATCTGCCTAACATTGCTGTTGACGTCCGTCGCGTTAAAGTACGTAGTCAACGGTTATGTTCCGCAAGTGGCCTATCTAACACTTCTTGACAAGTTCATTATTTCATGCATGGTATTCCAGTTCTTCGTTTCCGTTGAAAGTGCCATAGCTGCCCTTATTCACAAACACTTTAAAAGCGCTCTTTGGTTGTTTGAGCTGGCAAGTTTTGGCGTGCTTGCCTTCGCATTTCTATGCATTGAACTTGTTTTTGGTATTTGGAGTTTGAAATGCTGGTTGAAGGCACGCAGAATGAAGACGAAACATGCTGTAAANCCCGCGGATCGTTTGAGCATCTGCCTAACATTGCTGTTGACGTCCGTCGCGTTAAAGTACGTAGTCAACGGTTATGTTCCGCAAGTGGCCTATCTAACACTTCTTGACAAGTTCATTATTTCATGCATGGTATTCCAGTTCTTCGTTTCCGTTGAAAGTGCCATAGCTGCCCTTATTCACAAACACTTTAAAAGCGCTCTTTGGTTGTTTGAGCTGGCAAGTTTTGGCGTGCTTGCCTTCGCATTTCTATGCATTGAACTTGTTTTTGGTATTTGGAGTTTGAAATGCTGGTTGAAGGCACGCAGAATGAAGACGAAACATGCTGTAAACTATAAGAAGAAGCGAGATGACACTACGATCAATGGAAAGAAAGTGAGGATAATATCAAGTCGAAGAAATTCGGTTCATAATGGGTCTCCTTCTTATCCTCGCAATATGATGTCGTTAAACGATATTGTTTAAAGCTCTAACCACTTATTCAGAGTCCAGAAGAAGGTCAAATCTTCCTACAGATGCCAAGAAGAGAGAAAAACGTATGCCGCTGGTCATGGCGGATTTGCAACGCGGGCACACATCACAGACCAGTAGTGCGCGCGCTTTTTATGAGTTGCAGTGGAACACATGGTGGTGGAAGTATGAAACGAATTTCAAATGCTCATGGACACAATCAACGCACGACTTCGTGCCAAATTGGGGTTGCTAGGAGCTTTCATAATGGCAGAAGTTGCTACGGTTCAATCGCTCCTCGCTTCCCTGTGGCTTCCTTGCGCATGGCAAGTACGTTTTTCCCTCTTCTTACAGATGCCAAGTTCGTTAGTTAAACCTTCCTCTTTTATCAAGTCAAAATAACCAAATTTTTCAAACTCCGCATAGTAACCCTAAAAATCTATAAACCAGTTGCCATTGCCAAAAACAACCCAATAATTTCCTAACATTTCTTATAAAATGTACTAAACCTTCCTCAAATATGACATTAATAAGCAAAACCTTCTTCCGTCTCACAGCCGTGGAGCCGTGACTTTTTCCGGACTCTGCACCTATTGAATGTCGGAAAATTACAAGTCACCGAAGAATGCTCATTTTCAGTTTATTGGATATAAAAAGTGCATACCAAAACTCTGACAAAAACTAGAAAGCGCAGAAGATGGTATCAAAAATTGCCCTGCAGACTTTGTTTTGACATTGAGTTTAACTTTTTCAAAAATACTTTGTTTTTTCTCAAATTCGATCAGGAGTGTGAACGGAAAAAGGCTCCAAACGATGCATAAAAGGTATAGGTATCATTCAAATTTATGCTGATGATTTAAAGTATTCTGCAAGTTAGGGAACTTTCCAGAAGAGATTAGCGTTGTTTTTGATAATAATTAGAAGAAAGTACAAAAAATCGGTATCATTTTATTGTGTAGGTGTGTATTAAGCAATTATGTTATTCTTGATTGTTTAGGAAGCACGCAAGCATTAGGGGGTGACATCTTTAGAAATCAGGTAGCATTTGACAGAGTTGACATTGTGTAGCACAGAAGCAACAAGGTATCTGAATATCACAATTATGTCATATTTCAAATACCCCTGACAGGGCCTCTTAAGTTTTAATTAGTCAAATTTAGCAGCATATACGAAGTAGCAAAATATTTCAAAGAATTCACATTTTTGTATGAACTTTTAAAGGAAAGTCCAGTCTTCCGATGCAAAGCATGCCAACAAAGTGCTTTCCCTGTAAAATCAAACCCATCCTACTCCTACCATACATTCTCTTGATCGTAGAAATCTCAAATACCTTGGTTTCAATTGCATTCAAGAAAAATCCTCAAAAATCCTTTAAAGTACTAGTATGTGATTGCAATGACTGCTTCTGTTTGTACTAAATTGATTAGAAAACAATTCTTTAGAAGTTTCTTAGTACTTAAAGGGGGTACACAGACCAGCATGCTTTGCGCACAGTCAGCGACTTGCTCTGCACAGCTTCCAGAATAACTGACAGTACGAAATTCACAAAAACAAAAACAAACGATGGCAAAGGCTGCTGGTCTTTGTACTTCCTTTAAATACAGTATACGGTAGGCCTGCAAAATATTGTTTTTAGCATCATATCAATGTATTCAATCTCCAGTGCTTAGAAAAATAAAGTGATCCTACCACTTTTATAAATGTACTTGTTTTTTGTACCCTGGTATGATCTGGTCCTCTTTGTATGCATTATGTTGCTATCGAAGCTGGGACAAATTTCAAGATACGCGAGCTTTGAGTTTGACAGAAAAGAGAAAAACAGTGTCAAAAGCCACATGGATTCCAAGGGTGGGCATGTTCTGTGTTTTGGTGGTCCTGTGTATGTCTTGGAAAAACGATATCACCAACCCATTTTTCAGCGTACCGGTAGAAATTGCGCTCTTAGAAAGACTGGTTTTGGGGACATACATTTTTATAATACTCCAATAAAATCCAATTTTGAGGACATATATTGTTCAACATCCAAGAACATGAACAGTCCAAGTTAGTTGCAAAATGATATTGTTGAAAAGAGTTCAAAATAAATTGAGTTAGGGATAGACATTAAAATAGTATGGGAGAAATAAACCGGTTACGTGGACATACATGCGACCACTGTCCCACTGCAACATGCCCACCCTTGGGCTTCTTAAAACTATGTATAAGATATTTTAAGAAGAAAATTTAAAAATGCTCTGATTTTGAGTAACATATCAGACACACTTCCATAAATTTGGGCCAATCACATTTCATGAAAGCCACAACAAACGCAAGTTTCAACCCATTTACCATTGGGTTCCAGAGGCAGGGCGACGAAGAAGCTCTTTTACCATCCTTCGCAATAATATTTTTTCCAGCAGGGAAATCCTAGCCTGCGTGCAGATTCGACTGATTTCTTTTCAGAGAGGTTTCTCCTCCAGTAGAATTTGAGACCGGGGGGGGGGGGTGGTCAGTGGTCACTTCCATATATACTGGTACAGGATGTGCCATTTTTTGGGGCGCCTTTTTTCAGCCTGAATATAAATTTAGGGTATCATTTTTGGTAACATCATAAATAGCCATAAATTTGGGGTATCATTTTTGGTATGATCATAAATTTTGGGGTATCATTTTCAATAATGATTCTTTAGGGTAAAGTTTTTGATTTTTTGACCTATTATATTAAATTTTAGGGTATGCATTTTGCGTGTCCTCTAAATTTTAGGGTATGGTTTTTGAAAATTTTATAAATTTTAGGGTGTGATTTCAAATGTGAAAATGGCACACCCCCATCATCTCCCTATTGAAGTTACCCACGGGCCCATTTCTATTGTGAATTCATTAGTGATCAATTTATTTCAATTTTGTTTAGAAAGACAATGATTTGTTTTACTGGTGTTGATAAGCAGGAAAATAATTTCGCATAACCAAATTTTGCTATGCGTTTGTGTACCCTTGGGGGACACTTTCGCGCCACCAAATTTTGCTATGCGTTTGTGTACCAGGACACTTTCGCATAGGAGAATTTGACTATGCATTTGTGTACCCTTGGAGGACACTTTCACATAACAAAATTTTGCTATGCGTTTGTGTACCCTTGGGGAACACTTTCGCATAGTCAATTTTGTTATGCGTTTGCGTACCAGGACACTTTTGCATACAAAGATTCGCCTATACGTTTGTGTACCCTTCGTAAAAGAATAGAGTGTATATTTAAAAGAATGTATATTTAAGTATATTTAAAAGAAATTGTAAAAGAATAGAGCGTTTGTGTACACTTTCGCATAGTCAATTTTGTTATGCGTTTGTGTACCAGGACACTTTCGCATACGAGGATTTGACTATGCATTTGTGTAGCCTTGGGGGACACTTTCGCATAACCAATTTTTGCTATGCATTTGTGTACCTTTGGGGGACACTTTCGCATAGTCAATTTTGTTATGCGTTTGTGTACCAAGACTCTTTCGCATACGAGAATTTGACTATGCATTTGTGTATCCTTAGGGGACACTTTCGCATAACCAAATTTTGCTATGCGTTTGTGTACCCTTGGGGGACACTTTCGCATAACCAAATTTTCCTATGTGTTTGTGTACCCTTGGGGGACACTTTCACTTAGTCAATTTTTTATGCGTTTCCGTACCAGGACACTTTTGCATACAAGGATTCGCCTATACGTTTGTGTACCCTTCGTAAAAGAATAGGGGGACACTTTCGCATAGTCAATTTTGTTATATGCGTTTGTGTACCAGGACACTTTCGGATACGAGGATTTGACTATGCATTTGTGTGTTCTTGGGGGACACTTTCGCATAACCAATTTTTGCTATGCATTTGTGTACCTTTGGGGGACACTTTCGTATACGAAAATTTGACTATGCGTTTGTGTACCAAGACTCTTTCGCATACGAGAATTTGACTATGCATTTGTGTACCGTTAGGGGACACTTTCGCATAACCAAATTTTGCTATGCGTTTGTGTACCCTTGGGGGACACTTTCGCATAACCAAATTTTCCTATGTGTTTGTGTACCCTTGGGGGACACTTTCACTTAGTCAATTTTTTATGCGTTTCCGTACCAGGACACTTTTGCATACAAGGATTCGCCTATACGTTTGTGTACCCTTCGTAAAAGAATAGGGGGACACTTTCGCATAGTCAATTTTGTTATGCGTTTGTGTACCAGGACACTTTCGGATACGAGGATTTGACTATGCATTTGTGTGTTCTTGGGGGACACTTTCGCATAACCAATTTTTGCTATGCATTTGTGTACCTTTGGGGGACACTTTCGTATACGAAAATTTGACTATGCGTTTGTGTACCAAGACTCTTTCGCATACGAGAATTTGACTATGCATTTGTGTACCGTTAGGGGACACTTTCGCATAACCAAATTTTGCTATGCGTTTGTGTACCCTTGGGGGACACTTTCGCATAACCAAATTTTCCTATGCGTTTGTGTACCCTTGGGGGACACTTTCGCATAGTCAATTTTTGTATGCGTTTGCGTACCAGGACACTTTTGCATACAAGGATTCGCCTATACGTTTGTGTACCCTACGTAAAAAAATATGGGGACACTTTTGCATAGTCAATTTTGTTATGCGTTTGCGTACCAGGACACTTTTGCATACAAGGATTCGCCTATACGTTTGTGTACCCTACGTAAAAAAATAGGGGGACACTTTCGCATAGTCAATTTTGTTATGCGTTTGTGTACCAGGACACTTTCGGATACGAGGATTTGACTATGCATTTGTGTGTTCTTGGGGGACACTTTCGCATAACCAATTTTTGCTATGCATTTGTGTACCCTTGGGGGATACTTTCGCATAACCAATTTTTGCTATGCATTTGTGTACCTTTGGGGGACACTTTCGTATACGAAAATTTGACTATGCGTTTGTGTACCAAGACTCTTTCGCATACGAGAATTTGACTATGCATTTGTGTACCGTTAGGGGACACTTTCGCATAACCAAATTTTGCTATGCGTTTGTGTACCCTTGGGGGACACTTTCGCATAACCAAATTTTCCTATGCGTTTGTGTACCCTTGGGGGACACTTTCGCATAGTCAATTTTTGTATGCGTTTGCGTACCAGGACACTTTTGCATACAAGGATTCGCCTATACGTTTGTGTACCCTACGTAAAAAAATATGGGGACACTTTTGCATAGTCAATTTTGTTATGCGTTTGCGTACCAGGACACTTTTGCATACAAGGATTCGCCTATACGTTTGTGTACCCTACGTAAAAAAATAGGGGGACACTTTCGCATAGTCAATTTTGTTATGCGTTTGTGTACCAGGACACTTTCGGATACGAGGATTTGACTATGCATTTGTGTGTTCTTGGGGGACACTTTCGCATAACCAATTTTTGCTATGCATTTGTGTACCCTTGGGGGATACTTTCGCATAACCAATTTTTGCTATGCATTTGTGTACCTTTGGGGGACACTTTCGTATACGAAAATTTGACTATGCGTTTGTGTACCAAGACTCTTTCGCATACGAGAATTTGACTATGCATTTGTGTACCGTTAGGGGACACTTTCGCATAACCAAATTTTGCTATGCGTTTGTGTACCCTTGGGGGACACTTTCGCATAACCAAATTTTCCTATGCGTTTGTGTACCCTTGGGGGACACTTTCGCATAGTCAATTTTTGTATGCGTTTGCGTACCAGGACATTTTTGTATACAAGGATTCGCCTTTACGTTTGTGTACCCTACGTAAAAAAATAGGGGGACACTTTCGTATAGTCAATTTTGTTATGCGTTTGTGTACCAGGATACTTTCGCATAATACGAGAATTTGACCATGCATTTGTGTACCCTTGGGGGACACTTTCGCATAATCAATTTTTTTTATGCGTTTGCGTACCACCAGGACACTTTTGCATACAAGGATTCGCCTATACGTTTGTGTACCTTTCGTAAAAAAATATGGGGACACTTTTGCATAGTCAATTTTGTTATGCGTTTGCGTACCAGGACACTTTTGCATACAAGGATTCGCCTATACGTTTGTGTACCTTTCGTAAAAAAATAGGGGGACACTTTCGCATAGTCAATTTTGTTATACGTTTGTGTACCAGGACACTTTCGCATAGGAGAATTTGACTATGCATTTTTTTACCCTTGGGGGACACTTTCGCATACGAGAATTTGACTATGCATTTGTGTACCCTTGGTGGACACTTTCGGACTTCGGTTCCTCCTATCTATACCTAGAAAAGTTTTGTTCTGGAGCAGTGTAAACGCTCTTGAACTGTAACAACTTTGTAGCGGATCAAAACTGTACTGGTACAGTGTAAATGTGGTCTTTGTTTTCTCCAGCTGAAAATGTTGTCGGCAAGAATGGCAAAAGGGGGTAAATATGCCTAAATTTAGGTTTTTTCTTCCAACGTTATTGGTCCAATTCGTGAAAGTGTCTCTAACTTTATAGCCAATCAATGTTTGATGCCGATGCACTGTCAGCGATTTTGCGTCTGGTCTGTCACTGATCCACTGTCCAGACCCCTTTGACCCATGCCTATGCGTAGGAAGGCACCGTCGCAGAGCGCAGTTGTTCTTTCCTTTCACGTGACTGCAGTGAAGCTGGGAAGATGGCGAACTTTAACTTTCTGTTTCAAGTCTTTGCATATCTGTTGTTCTTCTTATGCCAGCCGGTAGCGGCATCATTTGATGCAGGAGATGCTGCCGCATTAGTTATTGGACTTGTTATTGGAATCTTGGGTATTTGTGCATGCATTGGAGCGTATGCACGGAAAAGAGCTGGCTCTGGTCTTTAGCAAGTTTAGGCCAGTTTTTTCTTGCATGGCTTTACGATGCAAATTGGACAAGCCAGAGGAGATTTTATAAAGAAAACAATTGTTGATTTATATTTTTGGTGAATAGGATTTTTGAAACTAATTGTTATATCGGATTTAGAACAAGACACTAATTGGCAAGCGGCACGTACATTCGAAAAGAAGCAAAGGAATGTTTTTTGTAAAGCAGGAGGAAAGTTGATGATACAAGAAGGCAGGATGTTGCTAATTGATGGAATCAAACAAATAAACTTTGGGGAAACAAATGTAAAGTTCCAGAAAAAGGATCCAAAGTTTGGAAACATTGATTCTTTAGTTAGGATTCAGAGAGTAAAGAAAAAAGAAAAGCTACGTGAATGATAGTGGCACGAGAAGACAAAGGACAAACATAAACAATCACATCACAGGACAAAATGTGAACATGTAGCTGTTTTGTGTGTTAAATGGCCCTGTAATTTCCCAACACTTTTCTTGGAGAATTTTCTATGTTGCACTTCACAAGATATCACATCATCCACTTTACCTAAAAATTCTTTTGTTTGGAAAATCACGGCCCATAGTGGAGTCGAGGGGGTTTCTGCCATAATTATATACACAGAGCCTTAAATTTTGGCGTACACCGGCGTAATCTAAGTCCAAAATCTCTAAATCCTATAGGTGAACTATAAGCTTTGAATTACCTCTTGGCGTACGGAAAATATACCTGGCGGATGCATATGGCATGTGGTTCCACCTCAATTCCACTATGGATCTTGGTGCCATCAGTGAGGCTCCTTACAGAAGAAATGATTTACCTCTCAGTAAGTTTAACGTTCTGCACTTAAAATTTCAAATGCTTGCATCATTGTCATGATTTTGCAGTAATCTTTGAAATGTTACACTTACTGAGACCCCGTTTACACGACAGAAAACTGGATCGCTATCCGTGCTAGTTTGGGATCGTTTACCAGAGCGATCCAGTTTGGGATCGATCCCGTCAGAGCCTCGTGTAAACGGCTGGATCGATCCCAAACTGGCACGGATGCAAAACAAGGCAAGCCGAAAAATGAAATAGAGTCGTTTTAAGAATGGCATCATTCGGTTACCCTAGCAACGCATGCACAAGTCTTCATAAGGAGTCTGTGAATCAGTGATATGTGCCTGGATCGATCCCGTGTAAACGCAACATAATTTGGGATCGATCCCGTGTAAACGCAACATAATTTGGGATCGATCCCGTGTAAACATCTGCAAAATTTTGGGGTCGATCCCAAACTGGATCGATCCCGTTCTGGATCGATCCAGTTTTCTCTCGTGTAAACGGGGTCTGAAATAGCTAGGGTCTGCAGGGGCAATAAGAGTAAACTAGGGTAAAATGGGTAAAATCGACTAGGGTAAAATGCAGTGGAAGACATTTTTCCAAATATTGGGGGTGAATCTATGATTTCAGTCGAAAGCATTGTTTATTTTCATTGTTTTCAAACAAAAGGTCATCGTTCTAGACCCNTCGAGGCGTTTTAAGAATGGCATCATTTGTTCACCCTAGCAACGCATGCACAAGTCTTCATAAGGAGTCTGGGAATCAGTGATATGTGCCTGGATCGATCCCGTGTAAACGCAACATAATTTGGGATCGATCCCGTGTAAACATCTGCAAAATTTTGGGATCGATCCCAAACTGGATCGATCCCGTTCTGGATCGATCCAGTTTTCTCTCGTGTAAACGGGGTCTGAAATAGCTAGGGTCTGCAGGGGCAATAAGAGTAAACTAGGGTAAAATGGGTAAAATCAACTAGGGTAAAATGCAGTGGAAGACATTTTGCCAAATATTGGGGGTGAATCTATGATTTCAGTCGAAAGCATTGTTTATTTTCATTGTTTTCAAACAAAAGGTCATCGTTCTAGACCCAACATTGGGAGGCAACCGCATCTCCTCACCCCCCTAGTGTCTGCCACTGACAGGTAGTGTCGATTGCTTGAAACCAGTAGATTGTGAACTGTTAAATCAACTTTCACAACATCAAGCGAAGTAGTTCTAGCAGTAGCGAGAGAAAATCTATGAATCAAAAGATTTTTACAAAATCCATTCACATATTTCTAACTTACCCATTTTACCCCAAGCTTATCCATTTTACTGATATTCAGACCCAGGATTGTCCTCATTTCTTATTGTTCTTTTTGCAAAGATGGAATCACCTGAGATTAATCCCACCATAATGTGAATTTCTACCAAATGATGCTGTTTAAAAATACAACCATCTACAGTAGAGCAAAACATGCTTCTTGAATTTTTTTCTGCAGACTTCCTTCTTTTTACATACAAAGTTAATATTAAAAAAATTGTCGTTTGACAAAGCATTGGGAAAGCACTCAATTGTTGATATATAGAAGTTTGAAATTCATTTCTGAGAAAATGGAAAAAGAAGTTTCCACTTCCTTTAGTTCCTTCCTTTGAAAGGGCGGTTTGCGATTTTCCTGTTTTCTCGAAATCGCCCAAGGAGAAAGTTCATGGAAATTTCTTTCAATTGTTTCCACTAAAAGAATTTTTTGTAAATTGATTGGAACCCTGAAACTTCTAGAATTTTGTTTGGATCGCTTGATTCCGTTGTTCCGTTCCGCAGTTCCGTATTTGGAATTTTGTAAACGAGGCTAAGTCAGTAGGGCGCCAATTTATAAACGGTCCAAAGTTCATCCTTTTCGCCGAACAGATTGGAAGGGAGCAAGCAAATATCTGGAACTCCACAAAAAGACACAGTTTTGCCAAAGATGAAGGGAGCAAAGTCAATTTGCACGAAGAATTTGACTTCATTATGTGTAAGTATGAGTAAGGCATAAGACAATGACAAATTTCCCCAAAATTTCTCGTCTTCTGTAGGCATATCAGTTTTCTCTCTTGCTTGTATAACAGAACAACAGATTTTATTTTAAAAACTGATCTGATCTACCTGTCCAGATCTTCCTGGACTATTATTTCATAACATGCCTTCAAGAAAGCTATGAAAATACGGATTGAATAAGGTGTATTCATGCTGCCACAGACCAGACTGGAAATGAAATCGAAACTTTGGTCGAGTGGGCACGGAAGATTTTCCGTTCAATAATGCACAATGTTGAATCGAAGACAAACAAAGAGCAACTGGTAAACAATAAAGCTAAAAGGCAATAGCTTCCCATGTGGGATTTGTATCCTCCAATGAACTGCAATTACATTGCTGAATGCAAGCAAAAAGTCAGATTTTAGTTAGCCTTTGTTTGCCAACAAAGCAATAGCTCATTCAGATTAGAGTTAATTTTAATCCCCTGTATGTAGCACNCGGAAGATTTTCCGTTCAATAATGCACAATGTTGAATCGAAGACAAACAAAGAGCAACTGGTAAACAATAAAGCTAAAAGGCAATAGCTTCCCATGTGGGATTTGTATCCTCCAATGAACTGCAATTACATTGCTGAATGCAAGCAAAAAGTCAGATTTTAGTTAGCCTTTGTTTGCCAACAAAGCAATAGCTCATTCAGATTAGAGTTAATTTTAATCCCCTGTATGTAGCACCCAAAAAATGTTTAATAAAAATTCCATAAATCTAGTGGTGCTTGATGACTTTATTGTAATAGTTATTTTGTTATTTCTGCAATATGATTAAGGCAAGCTTGTTACTTGGTAATTTCCGCAGGAGGTGCACTTGAGCATATGAGTGACAGGGGGCCTTGGCGCAGATCTTTTCAGTTGACCCAAAAAAGTAAACAGTTGCCAATAGGAAGCCCAAAAATAGATCCATTCAAAATACAACCCCTAAAACATGAGTATTTTGTACAACTGCATGAACTCTTTTTTATTATTTGTACCAAGTTTGAGAGTTTGCACCACAAAAAAATTATATAGATGACAATTTCTAACCCCAACAAAATAAATTTTATAATTTGCTACCCCAAATAATAAATGGATTTAGTCTGACGCAGATAAAAAAGAAAATTGCAAATTTCAGACCAAAAAAAATAACAAGCTGAGTCTCCCTGTCAAAATATTTTTGAGCACACTTCCTTGGTAATTTCAAAATATAAAAAGTGATCTAATTTTTCTTTAGAGAAATTTGGCGAAAAGAAGTTACAGTGCTTCAGCTGGGCTTGGTGGAATTTCATTCGGTATGTCAATATTTGTGCTAAGTACCTAAAATTTAAAGCTTGATTCCCACTAACTCGTGCTAAACTAGGGATATGACAACTTGTGTTTATTTCAACCGTAGTGGGAATGCCATCTTCTAAATCAATGTAAGGGTCTTTAACGCCAGGTAGTGCAAAGATTTCAACTTTCAAATCATACCCAGGTCTGTTAATCGATCTCCTGCAAAGAATACTCATACCATCAGCTGTCCATTCTTTCGTGTTGCTAAAAATAGATGATTTTTAAGTTCAAAGATTCCTGCCAAATGTTATTCACGCACACATACAGTATATATATATATCAGTTTAATTAATAGTTTAATTTTGGTTTATATATGATATATCTAACATAATTATACCTGGTGCACCAAGGAAGTTAAACATGTATTGACAATTCATAGCACCTAAAATACTGAATAGATTGGAATGAATCAAATTCTACTTGATACCTAAAAGACCAAACTATGTTTTTGAGTCTTACTGTATTTTTTGAGCACTGAAAATGTAGTTCAATTTGATTTTACTGGAAAATCTTGGTTGCAAAATGCCTCAATCAAATTATTGAACAATATCCTTACACAGAACAATGCACAAGGTAATTTCGTTTTTTTCCAGAGTTATAAATAACTGAATATTTAAACAATCAATATGCAGACTATCTCTTTCCCATAAAATTTACCTTTATTTTCAGTGCTCAAAAAATTTGAGAAAAATCACAAAAAATACTTCAGTCTTTCAGCTATCAGGCAGAATTTGATTTTTTCCTATCCATCCTGTACTCTTGGACCTACAAAGTTTCAAACACTTGATCTTGTTTTGATGCACCCAGTATAAATGATAAAAATTGTCATGAACAGAGTTATCTGAAGAACAAAAGGAGTTCCAGGAGCTTGCAAGGAAATTTACCGAGGATGAAATTATACCTGTGGCAGCAGAGCATGACAAGACAGGAGAGGTATGCTTTTGATTTGAATCTTATTCAATGAACTAAATTTTGTAACCATAATAATACCCTAAGTTATGACAATAAACATCTATTGGTTATCAGCTGTGGATAAGGCAAGAATGCAAGGTGGATGAAGAAATATTGCCTGGGGACTGCAACAATTAGTCAGCAAAATCCTTTAATTCTTAAAAATTCTTGGAAAGATGTTTGCAGTTCTTAAGAATTCTTGTTAAAATATTACAGTTTATAATATCATTCCTTTAAAGATCAGAATGTAGAAGATTCTCGAAACTTTTGAAGAATTCTTCAAAATTGTTGTCAACTTAATTTGCACAAGACCTGTAGTCTTGGTACGCTAATATTGAATTAAATGTTTGTTTTTAGTATCCTTGGGAATTAATGAAGAAAGCCCATGCACTGGGTCTTATGAATGGACATGTTGCACCAGAGTATGGTAAGATTGTTTCTTACCAAGTTATACTAGATTTTTCGTTACAAAGTCAATTGAATCAGTTATTTATTGTTAGTTTATTGTTATTATTATTATTATTTTCCGTTTTCATCGCATTTGAATGTTCACAGTCGCACCGTTTTCAAATTGTGCTAGTTAGTGTGTCATATTCAAATTTTCCCATTTTCAGATTGTGCCAACATGTTTTGTGCCGTTTTTGTCTAAACAGGAAGCCTTACTTGTAACAATTTTTTGCCATTTTCAATCGTAGCAGCATCATGTGAACGCAATCCAACTTTTTCAGTCAGTATATATTAGATTAAGGTTCTATTTTCAAAGCTACCTTTATCATAATATAATAAATAGTTTATTTTATAACGCACCCATATTTTGTACAATATTCTGCAGCGAATATGATTTATAGTTACAAGTTACATTAAAAGTTACAATAGCTGTTAAAATTGCAATAAAGATCCTAAACATTACTGTATGCTTTGTTCAGGTGGCCTTGGACTCAGCAGTTTTGCTGGATGTCTTATTGTTGAAGAACTTTCATATGGCTGCTCAGGAATTCAAACGGCTATTGAAGGAAACTCACTTGCGGTAAAGTGAATCTAAAATTTCATTTTCATTAGATAAGGTTGTTTTAAATGTAAAGGGAAGATTCATTAATAGTTGCTGTTCTATTTCATTACATTCATGTTATATTCTAAGTTTTATTGCAAGAAGGTCAAATATCCTATCCTATTTTTCAAATCTTTCCCAATTACCAATTAGTTCTTCATTATTGAACTCGAAAAAACACCAACAAGTTTCTTCCCGATCATAGCGCAATTTTCTCCTCACCATTCCTGCTCAATGTTCAGTTCTTGCTTCCATTGTCTTCTACTTGCAATTCAGGTACTAACTCTGATCGTTGTCATCCTGATTCTTAAATTTATCAATAAAATGTGTACCCCTGATCTGCAAAAGGTATTCAACTTAAAGTTCTAATATTTTAAATTTCTGTTTAGGAAGCTCCCGTTATATATGCAGGAAGCCACGAGCAAAAGAAGAAATACCTTTCTAGAATGATCGAAGAACCTCTGATGGCTGTAAGTATGTTAAAATGTTAACTTATTTACGTAACAGTATCATGATATCAACGTCGTCAATTCAATTCAATTTTATTCATAGAAATACATCCTAATAGAAAATTATCAGTAAAAAATGTGTATTCCATACAAGCCAGGAGAAGCATAGCTTATCGAGCCTGGGCCGTTAACTTAAAATGAAAAAGGTAAAATTAAAAATAAAATTCAACACAGAGGCTAAATATATGTAGGATAAACACTACTGTGAGGTTATAACGGAACAGTATGTTAGTAATCGCAATCTAAGTAAATTTAGTAGTATTATTCAGTGTTTAAAATGTTTTGCAAATGCTTTTACTTGCATCATGTTTTAGAAATTTATAGGGAGGTCATGCCATAAACGGTCTCCTTTATTTAACAACATTTTTTCAGATCTATGCCTATAAACATGTAGACAAAGATATAGATAATTTCCAAGAACATTTACTTGACAGGATGTTCTTGATATCTATTGTAATTAGTTGCAAAACCATTTACTTTGCCTTCGTTGTTTTCATAGACTGAATCATTATTATTGCTACAGTATAAGTATTTCCAGCGGCAAAAGTTATGAACAGCTTTTTGAATTAGCATGAAGTTTTTTTATGAAGTCATGAAGTTATATTGTCTTGTAGAGAGGCCGTCAATGAAACACATTTCGCACAGCTTAATTTCGCTTAATTTCGCATGAAGTTTTTTTATGAAGTCATGAAGTTACATTGTCTTGTAGAGAGGCCGTCAATGAAACACATTTCGCACAGCTTAATTTCGCTTCATAGCATCAATTTTTATCCTTTCAATATAACAGTTAGACGTTTTTAGGAAAAAGGATGGTATTCGATGGGTGAATTTATTCTGACTATTTGATCATGCTAATGGTTTTTGAGTTTTTGCATCTGATAAACCGTCGGTATGATTAAATACACATTTTGTTTAGGCGTATTGTGTCACAGAGCCAGGTGCAGGATCTGATGTTGCTGGAATAAAAACAAAGGCAGATAAAGTTGGAGACGAGGTAGGTCCTTCATTTGCCTGTTCATGAGACATCTTTTTGAATCTACAGTTGCTTATGACCGAAATTTTTAAAACAAAGTCTTGGCTTAAATCCACCTTTTATGAAGGATATTTTCACTAAGCGGAATATTGGTTACAATCTAAGACATGGTAGTGACTCACATCTTCCAAAGGGGCACACAACGAACTTTGGAATTGAGATTATATCTTTCCTTGGAAACAGACTTTGGCCAACTTTACCAAACGAAGTAAAACAAGCAAGCACCCTTCCTATTTTTAAAACCAGAGTAAATTTTGGAAGGGCGAGAACTGAAACTGTAGGCTATTTAAAACATATTTACCGCAAGTTGGGTATCTCACATGATACGTAGGCTATCATATATATTTTATAATATTATTATTTAATGACTGTAAATAGATTTTTAAATTGTTTTGTACGATAGATAGTATGCCTAAATTAGCAGTAATTTTGCTACAATATTTGTTTATAAGCCTACTTTCAATAAATTAATGATGATGATGATGATGATCTAACAGAGTGTTAATTCCTATGACGAGTGTTAAGTCGACATGCATTTCCTTTACATTTATGCACTCTGATCATACACCGTACACTAGTTTCCAGTTCTTGTTCTGTTTGATTTGAAAGGAAGATGGCTATGTGCATTGATTATTTAATTGTTCTATTTTCATTTTAGTATATCTTAAATGGTCAGAAAATGTGGATTACAAATGGAGGTGTCGCCGACTGGTAAGATGTCACAAACTGTCTTTATTAGGGTCCTGCAAATAAGAAACTAAATTTTCAGATCTAGGCTATAAAACAATCGGTTGTTATAAAACAATAGACTATTGTTAAATCAATTGTGCTGGAAGAAAAGCAGGGCACCAGTTCTTATACAGCTGGTTATTATATATGGGGCTCTTCCTTTTTTTTCAGCAATTGTTAGCAAATTTGACTAAGGATTTTAGCCTGTATGAACAATTTCATAAAGTTTCTTGTAGCTTAATGTCGTTATGACCAAATTTACCTAACTTATTTTTTACTTGAGTTGACATATTAGCACAATAGATATCAGTTTGAACGATATAAAATAAGAGATCTGGGTATCTTATTCTATTCTAGTTCTCACATAACAAGCGTCTAAACATTTTTCTAACTCACTAGCTACATTGGCTAGGATTAAAAACTGCATAGTTTGTCATTGCACTGGGTTGCGAAGCAATGAACTAAAATGTATTTAGACCAGTAAGAGTGGCACATCAAGTCGAGTTGCCCATTGATGTAGTGACTAGACGGAGATATTTTACGAAAGCCCTCTTAAGAGTAAAATCTCCAGAATTTAATTGACCGAGATTTAATAAAAGAAACTTGCAACGCGAGAATTATGCTATTGTCTTTCTATTATTGTCTATGCGCACGTGCCGTAAAAGGTTTGGGTATAAAAACTTCATTTTTCCATTCCTTTTACTGTTTTCCCATACTTCTAGAAGTCGTACGAAAAAGTAAAACCATTTTCGGAATGCGCAAAGTCTCTACCTTGTGCATGAGGAGTCTCTTTGAGATTTTCCGACACAAAAAATTGCGATTGTGTCTCTTTAAGAATGAAATCTTCGGAAATCACCGTTATTGTTTTTAGAAATTAGCATATCTGGATGCAGAAAGCATTAACCTAGGCAAAATAGGCATATTATTGTTTGGCATTGTTTTCGATATTGATCTTTTACAATTTTATTGACCCTGTATGGCTGATTTAATTCATAGGTACTTCGTTCTTGCTAAAACAAACCCAAATGAGAAAGCAGGGAAAGCCTTTACTGGATTTATCGTTGATGCTAATAGCCCTGGAGTTGTCAAAGGACGAAAGGTATCCACATTTGTCACATATTTATTACTATTTACTATCTCCTTTTAATTCAGTTTACAGATGAGGAATGCCGCTCCAGAAAGACAAGTCTGTAGTTTTTCACTAGGGTTAAGATTTTTGTTGTTGTGGAAGCATCAACTAAAAGAAATATCATGTATAAAAGCTGATGCGTTAGACCTTGGTTTATGTCAGTGGGTTCAGTGTATTTTCCGGAAAATTGTAGCGAAGCTTTCGTGGGTTGAATACTACTCCGAAGTTGAGCTGGGCCGTCCCGTCGTAAATGTCCGTGATAATATAGATTGTGATCTCTCTCGTAGGAATGGAACATGGGCCAAAGAGCGTCAGATACTCGAGGAATCACATTTGAAGATGTGCGGGTACCGAAAGAGGTAATATAATATCATTTTGCTATCGGTGCCGTTTCAAGATATTGCTAGCTCTGTCAAATAGCCACTCGCATATTTAGCCGTCCTGTGAACACGAATATTATAGCAATGGGAACCAGCTAATGAAGCAAAATTCTCGTTATCAACTTACACCTGAAGGGTCGTCCACATCGATCTTTTAAATTCTATATGTTTTGATAGTTGCCTCTGAGAATCTTCAATTCATATTTTGCTACTCTGTCGGTATATTTGGAAAGTTTCTTACCCCAATATGACCATGATGTTATTTCAGAGTTTGAAAGTATCTTTACTTAAGTATTAGTTATAAGGTAGCCTCAGATTCCAAAAATGTCTTGTTTTTATATTTCATATCCCTTCGTTGTTCTTCAAAACGTCTTGTGTTCTTTTGTTCTTCAAAACTTCAATGTGAAGTTTTTCACATTCCT
>REGM01000005.1:2344826-2356223 GCA_004194415.1 Aurelia aurita
CCCCCCCCCGGGACACCCCCGGGCATTTGCACAAAAAATATTCCCGGCCCCCGGGCATTTGACTGCCAATTTTTCCCCGGCCCCGGGCATTTGACAACATTAGGAGCTTTCACATTATACAGTTACTGGGAATATGGCATTTTCTCAGTGCCCGGCCCCCGGGCATTCGCCAAAAAAAATTTCCCCCGCCCCCGGGCATTTGCGCAATCAATTTTCGTCGACCCCCGGGCTGCCCGGGGGGGGGATGGTTAGGGTAGGAATTGAACGAGACATTATCTAAGCATGGATCTTGTACTTGTGTTGTCTGGTTGCCTAACTATGCAGACAAAATTCTTAACTTCGTTCCATATTTCAGATCTTCGGTGGCAATGGATACAACTGTGAGTACCCTGTTGAAAAATTAATGAGAGACGCAAAAATCTTCCAGGTAAGCTTTTCATTCAGACAACTAAAGTATGATAAATTGTACTTTGAACAGAGGTTCGTTTTGTACGACGTTTCGGGCTCAAACCCATTATCAAGTGAAAATATAAATAAAATTTTAATGAAATATTGGGCAACGCGCATACAAGAAGATTGTTTGAAGCTTTGAATTCAGTTCTTTATCCATGGCTAATGTAATGTAATTAACAATGTTTTTTATGCGTGCAGTGCGTCGTTATGCATATAAAAACTGATAATTCTTGAAAAGAACGACATGGTACTATATTGATTCAACACCAGGTTTGAGCCTAACTCTTCATCAGGTGTGACGAAGAGGAGTCAACAAGAGTTCAGCTCAAAGCATTGTGTTAAAGACCCATTGCTAACCAAGATCCTTTGTGCGCCGAATGAAAAGCAAGACAAAAAGGATTTAGGCCAAAAACGACTTTTAGATAATACGAAAGTCGACTTTGGCACCACATATTTCAATTTATTAAGGAGGGAGACCCTTCAGCCTAATGGCTGATTTTCAAGGGGCCCACGAAGGATCATGGTTAGCAATGGGCCTTTAAATCAATATTTTAGTACATTGTCGTATTTTACATGAATTATCAGTTTTTAAATGTAATGTAATTTGATTTGCAAGATGCTTTATCATTCAATCATCACGTACAAGCTCAAAGTACAACAAAAAACAACTAAAGCCGAATTCACTGTTGAGGCGATTTTCTGATCTGGCTCGACAGTTAATACCTCTCTGTGACCTTTTTCATACCATTCCAGATATACGAGGGAACATCACAGATTCAAAGACTGATTATTTCAAGGGAGCTGTTGACGGCAGCGAAACAGCGATATTGATGAGTGACTTTTTAATTGTTTGTCGTAATGAAATGGTGAGGTAGTGAAGTTTTACCATGGGCGGTAGGAGACGTTTGGATTACTTTTTGAAAACTGTTGTGGTCATAGGCTGCGGTTGTTAAGATTAAATTAGCCGCGATGTTTTCATAGTGGCTTCCTGTTATTTTGTAGCCACTTGACTGTTGACCCGCAGACGCTAATCTGCCCATCGACTAATTCTCTTTAGATTAGCCGGCCGATGGACAGATTAGCGTCTGCCGGGTCAACCGTCAAGTGGCTACAAAATAACAGGAAACCGCTCTGAAAACATCGCGGCTAATTTAATCTTAATAACCGCAGCCTATGACCACAACAGTTTCCAAAAAAGCAATCCAAACGCCTCCTACCGCCCATGGTTTAAATATTATTTTGATAATGAATAACAACTTCATTGTATATTAAAGAGAATTGACGGAATTAAAAGTGGCCGAAGACAACTCTATTTTTAGAGTATTGTTGTCGAAGATGCTTGACTACGTTCAAACAAAGAGACAATAGGCACATGTGTGTCTTTCTTTAGCCATTTAAGCCTGCTCCAATTTTCTCCGTCAATTGCCTTTAAAGGCAATTGACGGAGATATAAGGCAACTTAAGTTAGGGGCCTGGGCAATCTAAACAGCCTATTGTATTCCATTGTATTTGATGATCTCAAGAGATTGTCAAAACAATTGGAAAAATACAGGTACGCAGCCTTCTTATGTTCTATTTTAAACTAGACGCTATTTATCCGTCAATTGTCTTTAACAATCAACTATTTTTAAGCGTTTCCAAAATACTACAAAGTATGGTTCAGGAATCCGTAGGAGCATATGTGATAAATAAGATAAAATATGACAAATTTGAGAAACGTAGAGATTTACCAGTCTGTCGGTTCGGTTGCAGTACAGATTTCATGCACAAAATAATGAAATACCTCTATTTCAATGCTCTTACTTTAGTGAAAATGATCGGCCACTGAGTTTTTTGTGAGTCTCGTATCAACTGCCTTTGGAACTTGTTTCAATTAACGCGAACGTAAAGTTTGCTTGAATTTCATGAAAATTATGTAGTACTTTAAAGTGAATGACCTGAGCTGAATGGTATGGTCTATGAATAGGACAAAGAAAAAAGGTAAACACGCCATTGTTTCTTTGGCTTTGTTTTGGTGCACGCACCGATATAATCAAATGCAATAGGCCATTTTTAGACCTATGAGATCTCATCTTTTGTATCAGGTCATTCACTTTAACCGTATGTGCGTAGAATCAGAAATATTAATGCTGTATATTTGTTAAATCCATGAAGATAGCTGCTGGTATAAAGATTTCCTATCTGTTGTTTTTACTGTTACAAGTTTATTGCTGCCTTGTTCAATTGTAATAGGGTGAGCGGAAGAGGCTTCTCCTCAATGAATACCCAAAGTCTAGGATGACGTTGAAAGTTCTGGTTTGAAGCAATCTTGAATTTGATTGGTTACATCAGCAACTGCCTTTTAGATTCTGCCAATCGAGTTGCTTTGAAGACTCTTCTTTACAATTTAAACGACAAGGTAAATGCAAATATATGTCTGCCGTCGAATGTTTGTTTTACCCAAAGCAGTGCAATTTTTAATGGAAGATTTTTTATGAGCGGTTCCGGATTCTTCCCTTATGAGAGAATCTTTGCTCTATCAGATTCCTGGCCCTCACCACGTGCAGATACCAAATTTTGTTTGACATTATGCCTCGGTCAAAGTCTAATTAAAGTACAATAGCGTATGCGTATAGGTATGATTTTCTGAAACTTTTCGTTGTTTGTGGATGCAGTTTTATTTGAAATCCTGCCAAAAAGGCTTTTTGTGATATCTCTGGATTCATTTGCACTAAGTCAACGTCAGTAAAATAAGAGTCCCTTTTTTCCTGTTGCCGAAGCTCGAGCAAAGATCTACCAGCTCAAATCAGACTCAGACCCAGGGAAACAAGGAGCTCATGTAACAAGCCAGCGATATGTCGTCACGGTAAAACTTGCAGCAGACATATTAGGTATATTAAGACATATTAGGAACGGAGCGACGTTACATTGCCCTTTGTGATTGTGACGTCAGATGAATGCAAAACTAGGAAGAATGCATTCGAGTTAAAACTCAGTCTCGAGGATTATCGCTAGCAAGAAGAAAGCGAAAATGCTCGCACTTTATTCTACAATTCAAACGTTTCGTTGGATCAAATCGTGGTTCACGAAAGAAGAAAAATCGCGTCGTAACAAGTCAAGAAAGGAAGGTAAGTCAATATCTTTGTCACTTTCAGTGTAATTTACTCGGCAAAGCTGTGGTTATACGAGCAAACGTTGTTTGACAAATATGTGAGATTTCGTTTGAAAAGCAATGTTTTTCCGTCTACTCTCTAATGAAACATTGCTTTAGAAGTAATTAAAAGTATTCAAAAGTTCCAAAACAATTCATGCTTGTTTAAACAAGAATTTTTAAAGCAGTGTGTAGGTAGGAAGACAAAGCGAAGGAAGATTGTATGCTAAACAAGTTTTAAGAAGTGCATGGAATGATGTTTGCTTTGTCCATTGACTATGCTTTGTCCAGGCTATGGTCCAGGTTTTCAATTCATACTTGCACTTGCAGATGTGAGGCGGCACTTTGAAATGTCCAGCTATGCTTTTACAACTCTAGAGGTAGGCTGCTGGAATCAAAAATGAGAGACAACATGTCCAATACTTTCACCGCAAGTGGATGTCATTGCGTTTATTTGTTTGTAAGGAAAGATGAAGTTGGTGATATTAGAGTGTTACACGGTGTTGCGAAGCAGGAGACATCTTTGCCTTGCAACATAATATGCTTACATTGGTCGCGTCTGATATTAGGAAGAAATATGATGAACAGATGCTCGGAGCTGCAAGGAAGATTGATTTAGCTTAAAAGGAGCAAATCAACTTGGCTGTTCAGTTCTTTTGGATATCTTTTCGGGCGGTAATGGAAAAACTCAGTGCAAAAGTTGCTCAAGAGGCAGCACGGGGGGGGGGCTGGGGAGGGAGGAGCAAGTGGAGACGGAAACACCAAATTATTTACTAGAAAATAGCAGCGTCTTTCATTTCTTCCAATCATCGATCAATTTACAACTGTTATTTCTAAATGGCCTGAAAGGCAGTTGATGAACTCTGAACAATCAAAGTAACTTTCATTCAATCAGCTCTGTTGAAGGGCAACCCTCAAAATGAAATATGATACTGGGAGCTCTCTAAGCTGTATGAGAGATTAAGGTTTCCATTGATATGAAGGTTTTCCTGGAATTTCTAGTAGCCCCTGCCTTGTTTTCTTGGTGTTTTCTTACGTTATCCGAGAGGTCGAGCATAAATACAAAAGAACAATACTTCGCTCAGCGCTTTCAAGGTCTACACAAATTTTTAACAGCCACAAGAATCTGCATTAATATCAAACAAGGGCATCGCCTGGAGCATAGGTGGACTGGGGTGGACATGTCTACCTCAGTTTTCTGAAGGTGGTATTTGTTTATAAAAAAAAACGGTCTAAAAAAGGCTGGGTATACCTTTCAAGACATAATTCCTTATTAAATCCACCCCACTTTTTTAAGACTGACGTTATCCGAGAGGTCGAGCATAAATACAAAAGAANAGTATTGATCACTACCTAATGGTGATTAATAACTGATAAGAAATTATGATACGTGATTGCCGACTCAATTTGATGTTCAGAATCGGCGTGATTGACGACTCAATTTGACTAACACCCACACAACTAATTTGCGGACCCAGTTTCAAATGAGCTGGTAATTCAACGACTCGATATGGAAAACATCACTCAATTTGAGCAACAATAATCGCATATCAAGTCATATCGTGTCATGTACAACGAGCTGATTTACGATTTACGACTCGATTTGAAGACTACGACTTTTGTCCACGATGTGACTCCATACAATACTTCGCTCAGCGCTTTCAAGGTCTACACAAATTTTTAACAGCCACAAGAATCTGCATTAATATCGAACAAGGGCATCGCCTGGAGCATAGGTGGACTGGGGTGGACATGTCTACCTCAGTTTTCTGAAGGTGGTATTTGTTTATAAAAAAAACGGTCTAAAAAAGGCTGGGTATACCTTTCAAGACATAATTCCTTATTAAATCCACCCCACTTTTTTAAGACTGGCGATGCTCCTGATTTCAAGCCATCTTTTTACTTTAAGTTGAATTCAAAATTATTCTGATCCCTAAAGTTGAATATGCTATCGACACACCTGGTAAAGTATGTTTCTACCCTATCTACTATCAATTGCTGTACGAGACGTTGGATAGAGTAGAGTATCGTTGCGGGGTTACGAGAGAGCACCCCTCCAAGAATGCATTCAATAGATTGTCAAACCAAAAGTCAGACACATGCGCCAGCGGTTTCATCCAGGCTTTCTGCGCAGGAGGATTTCTAAATACGTGGCTTTGTTATGAGAGAAATCTTCCGCCATACGCGCTGAAATACTTTTGGATTTTAATCGATTATCATGGACTTATAAAGCAAGAAAATAGTATTATACGACAAACAAAAGATACTGCCAACCTTCAAGACTACGAAAATCGAGAGTTTTGGCTCAAAGATTGAGAGACTCTAGCAGAAATCGAAGAAATTAACTTACTGTCGAATGGGCCTAGGCACCTCTCGTGTTCACAGCTATCCACAACGTCATGCTAAAAGGCCAGATCAGCTGTAAGTTGGAACTTGCTGATCCTTCAAAAAGCCTTCGCAATATTTGATTCATAAGTCATTATTTCGACATGGATTTCAGTGGGAATTATGGTAGGTATCGCGCGCGCACTGCTCATATCCTGACGATCCATTTCAATTGAGGTAATTAATCGTGAGACGTGAGGCATTCAAACCAGCACAGGTTGATTAGGCCAGTTTGTGACAAAAAAGTCTGTGGCACAACTCTTTCTACGTAACCTTACTTTTAGCCCAAGTTTAGTGCAATTCAAATAAGCAAAATAATGTCTTCTTCTTTCAAGGAGATTACCCAGACACCAATCAATGGCCATCCATTGTCATTGATTGGTGTCTAGTTTTGTTTGTTGCCTTGCCTGTTTGTTTGTGGATAGTGAGGGAGATATTAGATCATGGTCATGGATGTGACTGTTTCAAATGGTTGACAAGAGATTTACACTCAAACTTGTATAAGTTTAGTTGGACCTACATAAGTCGGATATTTACTTCATAATAAGTCGGAAAAGCATCAGACCAGGTTTAAAATCTCATCCATACTTTTCTTTTCAAATTGCTTTGGAGAATTCAGAGCTCATGTTTAAGTCCGATGTTAGTCCATATGGTCCAAAGTTATCCAACTTGTGTGAGTTTAAATGTTTTCTGATTACATTAAGTGCAAAAATTTTCGGAGGATAAAATTTCGGACAATAAACTTCGGCGAAAATATTTTCGGACACATTTTTGGGATTTCAGACAAATTAATTGTCGGACAAAACTTTGACCAGTCTTTTGAATCATTTAAGCAAAACCACCTCAGGTTTTAGATTTATTGAAACGAAACACCTTTATAAAGTTTGGGATAGAGCCCTATATCATGTCTCAAACGAAAGTCTTTTCTCACATATAAAACTTTCTGAAATAGAAGAGCAATGAAAAAAGTCATTAATTTCTTGTTAAATTCGTATTGGTCAATTTTTTATACTCACTTATATTTGTTTATAAGTTTAAATCCTGCAAATGGGTCTCCTGGCTCAATTTCTAGTTCGATAACATCATCAAATCTTATCAACACAATTAAGCATATGCAATCGTACAAACAAGTGACAGTGACTTTTTAATAGATNTTTGGGATTTCAGACAAATTAATTGTCGGACAAAACTTTGACCAGTCTTTTGAATCATTTAAGCAAAACCACCTCAGGTTTTAGATTTATTGAAACGAAACACCTTTATAAAGTTTGGGATAGAGCCCTATATCATGTCTCAAACGAAAGTCTTTTCTCACATATAAAACTTTCTGAAATAGAAGAGCAATGAAAAAAGTCATTAATTTCTTGTTAAATTCGTATTGGTCAATTTTTTATACTCACTTATATTTGTTTATAAGTTTAAATCCTGCAAATGGGTCTCCTGGCTCAATTTCTAGTTCGATAACATCATCAAATCTTATCAACACAATTAAGCATATGCAATCGTACAAACAAGTGACAGTGACTTTTTAATAGATGATGAAGTGGACTTGCCCAAGTCGTCTTGAACAGAAGTGGACTTGCCTAAGTCATCTTTCTTTCTAACAAGACGAATTGGGCAAGTCCAACGATGGAGAGCACGATGATGCTACTGTTTAGACTAATATTTGCTTGGAAACATACATTTTTCAAAACATTTACATCTTTTGTGTCATGATTGAGATTCGGTTTCAAATGTCTTGCTTTGGTTCCTATTTTTGTAATTCAATTCACACTGCGCATGCGCATATCTACGCAAAAAATTTCGGCGTGACAAATTTTCGGACAACTCCATATTTCGTACAAATAAGTTTTCGGACAAATCTTTGTCCGAAAGTTTGTCACGCCGAAAATTGTTGTACTTAATGTAGGCAGGTTATCATGTTTAAGGACCTAGCCCAATCTATTTTATTACTGTAGAGTGTATATATAACAGATTGGTATCACCCCTACGCAGTCAGCACATCTTTACAGTTGCATAGTGAGATTTTCTTAGAAATGTTCCTGCAGACACAGACTTTAAAGGAGTAGTTTTGTTTCCAATTCGGACAAAGAAACGATTTATTTTCCACATGAGCAGTCAGTGTTACTTTGTTTGCACATGCTTGTTGTTATCAAGAACTGCAATACTCTTGAGTCTGGACCGTAACAAATTATTGCCCAGTCAGGCCATTTTAAGTCAAATGAATATTAAAAAAAATTATTGAAATAAACTTGAACTCTCAGACAATGTATTTAAGGGTATCAATGTATTTCCATGCTCCCTGTGGTGTCGTTCTGTAATGTTATTGTTAGTTAGTAAATTGTAAATTTTAGGAGAATTTATATAAAAAACAAAAACAAAAAACTCTCAGACAGGCATTGCAGGATTGAAATAGTTTTCTTTTGTATTATCAGCTGTTCAATTTTGCTCATGAGGAAACAGGTGCTTTTTTCAAGACAATTATGTGCTGTGAAAACATTACTTGATTGATTTCATTTCTGCAAATTATTCATGTGTAATAACTTTTTTCAGGTCAAAGACCCCCAAGACCACCCATGGTCGGACAATATGGACCTCCACAAACTGGTTCAGGACAGGTAATAAGCAGATTTTATGATATATAGATTTATTGAACCAGATTTGATCTGACTGATTTTTCCCCATGAATAAAAATGTGTCTGTACAGTATATCCTCTGTAAATACTCCAGAAAAACACATTCTGTTTAAGCCTGTGGGGGTAGGTCTTTGTCAGTAATACTTCTCAGATCAAAGGGAGCATACATATTAACCAAAAATGCAATATGAATAGATTGTTAACATATTAACCAAAAATACAATACGAATCAATCAATATGTATTGAAAATCAATGATGCTCCCTAATTATCATTATTAATTGTCCTTAATATATTGATTTAATCATCCTTACTTTATATAAATGATATATATATACAGTAGTAAAGACTTGTAATTACTCCTTAGATGCATTGTTTTGCTCTAAATATAACTGAAATTGGAGTGTTAGTGGGTAATTGGAGATCATGTGTATTTGCATTTAATGTCTGTGCTCATGTGTTTAGAAAATACTTCCTTGTGCTGAGAAATTACTCCTATGGTACATACACTTGAAAACTGAATAGAATCAAACTTCCCTTTTGTCTGCAAAGTTGATAGAAGGCAATTTTCCGGCTTATAAATTTTGACTTTAAAATCAAACTAGCACCTTAGAAAAGTGAGAAAGCCTCCAAAAATTAAATTGAATGCTTAATCAGATCAAAAAGCATAGCAAACCTAAAATCTATTGGCAGGTTTATGCATTTTGAAACATCCTTGTCTTGCCATACCTTGTCACTTATGCTAGCAGAGTTCCAAAGTCAGTTTGAGAGATATTCATTCAAAACGTTTGATAGTTTAATCCTTTACTTATCATTCTTTTGATCATCAGACTATAGACTCTTTGTTTTTCTCTTTCAGGCTCCTGGTCAACCATCAACGCAAAACCCCTTTGGGATGAAATCTAAAGGGAGAAGCCCATATTCAAAGACAAATGTATTTGCAAGACCCAATGGTCCACCAGGCACACAGCCTCTAGGACCAAGACCTTTCGGTGGCCCACCTGGTGGAGACCCAAGGATGCAACATCCAAGTGGTACTTTTCCTCAGCAGTTTCAGCCACCACCAACATCTGGAAGTCTCAGCTGGCCAGGCTCTCCAGATGGTGACAACAGAATGCAGCAATCACACACCAGCCTACCACCATCATTTAGTCAACCAACAATGCAGCCTGCTGCAAGTCTCTTCACTCCGCAGCTAAATGGCTCATTTGATCAGACTATCCCACAAGCATCACAAAACAGCCAAAGTGTGGATCATATAACGTCATCATTCAATACACATAGCACACAAAATATGAACAGTGTCAACTCAGCATTTAATACCCAAGGCAATCCAAATGCAGACAATGTCCAGTCAGCATTTACTACCCAAGGTAACCCAGGTGTAGACAATTTCAATTCAGCATTTACTACCCAAGGTAACCCAGGTGTAGACAATTTCAACTCAGCATTTACTGCCCAAGGTAACCCAAATGTAGACAATGTCAACTCAGCATTCAACAGGTTAACGCTAGACCCCCCATCAGTATCTGGTATAACAATGCAGACTCCACAGAGGGTACTTGAAAAACAAGGATACGAAGAAGATCATGATGATTCTGTTGATGAATCAGATGAGATTTCTTCTGATGCGGACACTGATGATGATGATTTGTCATCCGACGATCCAAGTTCTGATGAGTTGGCCCAAACGGGTGATTCGCAAAGAACTGCAGGTGAGTTGGGAAATATTTTTTTATATATATATATATTTGTTTTGTTTTATGATAATTGCAGGGACCTCATTTGCTGGCACTTTCTTGTGTATTTGGAGGGCAACGTTATGTTAAAAGGCATTGTTTTGCCCATTTGTTTCAGACAAAGGTTTGTTTTTCTTCCCAACATTTTGTGAAGACTGTGTCCCTTTACAATGCGAAAGACAGCTCACAAGAAACAGGGAGTCGAGCTTTAACATTTTAACAAAGAGACAAGCTCTTAAAATACAGGCCTTGTACACATAACGTGGTTTTCCTGCCTAAGAATAGACCTTTTCGACCATACGAAAAGAGATTGGGGAGAGCGGCCAATTCTGGTAGTACAAGAATTTTCTTAAGAATTGTTAGAATTCTTATCATCATTTGAAGAATTCTTTAAAATGCTTAAGAATTACAGAGAATTCTTGTCATGTTATTGTGTGCAAGGCCTGTACTGTAGGCTCGGTAACTATCATCTAGAATTTAGAGCTAAAGATTAGACCTTGACAGTCAATAAATATATTGCTTCCTAAGTCCAGTTAATTAGAGAGAATATGGTTGCTTTGGAATTAAATTATTGATTTGCAGAGGAAAGTGGTGTGTGTCTGACTTCATTTTTTCTAAACTTCAACTCTTCTCTCTTTAGGACTGATAAGGCAGGCAACCCTTCTGCAGAAGGCTGCTGCTCAGTTGGACCAAGAAACACAGAATATTCCAAAACATGGATTGGTATGTCGTATTACGATATTTTATCGAGGGAAGAGCTGTCTTTGGTGTTTGTTGATTACAATGCTTTGTTGATTACAATGTGTACTGTAAAAGCCACAGGGGGCTTGTTTAATTTTGGAGACTCCAGAGGGGGCTTATTAGAGAGGGGGCCTTATTCACAATGTCAAATGACAAGGCTATAAACGATAGCTTTTTAGGTCTTTTACCTCATATTTTGCGGAATCAATATATATATATACACTTTTAGAAATCAAATACAATTCAACACAGTTGTAATCCCAAACCATATCAAAATTAACAGCTTCAGTTCAGCTCATTTCATTTCCTTTCAT